>CAJHVM030000016.1:0-57084 GCA_905147345.3 Mythimna impura
ATTTTGCAAATAGGTTTGAAAAAACATTTTTACACATCAATTTTTTTGTCAGTTTAAACTAGATGAGGCCGGTGTTTCCTAACTGACTACCCAGAGAAGAAACACCGAAACAAACTCAGGGGTCAACCGTCAAAGTCTCTTTTAACTCGTTGAGTAGTGTAATTAGAGACACAATAGTAAGACAATGGCGCCCGAGAGCCGGCGTTCGTGCGGGGATCAACAGCTTACAGTCCATACAGCAAATATGAAATGGTCAAATCACATGAGAACCGTGGAGGTTGGTATCTGAGATGGTCATTTGAGGAAAAGACCACACAAAGGGTATGGGCCACCATTCATACAAACTTTGGCCAACAGTGGACATATATTAAGACAACTTAAATTCATAGTTTATGAAATAACAAACCTGTTACAGCTATTACAGGTTTATCTAAAAGTTGGAGGAAATTAGTTAAATTAGTTTTAATTTTTATATTGCTAGAGTCAAAATGGCGGCTGTAGCACAGCAAAATAAACAAACATTTTTTTTATTCATTTGTATAATCATTTTCTTCGTCGTTTAAAATTAGAACCGCGTCTAAAAACATTATATTGAAATTTTTTATTTTTCTTATATTACAATCTTTATTTTTATTATTCCCCCTGAAGGACTTTGTATCCATGATCAAGAAATAATTGAAAAAAAAAAACTTCAAAATGGTTGCAGGAACCAAGGAAACACTGAATTAATGAATATACCTACTTATTGTTTAATATTATTTTTCTGAACTTTAACTGACGTGATATTACATTAATAATTATTTCTAGTAATTATTAAGATTTTTAGTATAAATAATAATCTTGTCCACGGCATTGTCAACCTCTGGCCGTATCTGGACCAGTTCCTTTGAGTGGACCTGTCCAGTCAGTGCAAGTATTTGTCAGTATTCGTATAGCTTATCTCAAGACTAATAATGAGCTCAACGACTTGACGAACAATACCAAGGAAAGGACATGAGGTATTCCGTGAAGCACACCCAAACGAAGCACACCCAGACGAAGCACACCTAAAGTATTCCACTTAGCACACCCGTAGGTGGGCTTCAAATAAAAAAATTAAATAATTAATTTTCTATTCCACGAAGCACACCTACGAATATCACTCGCATAGTGCGGAGACTAAAAAATAAAAATGTCGATAGAAGAAAATATTTATTATTAAGACTAACTTAAATATCTAACCTTTATAGCTTTATATGGAATGCTATTTTCATTTTAAAAAAGCAATAAAAAAAAAACTAGGGATTTAGGTTTCGATAAGAATAGCATACATAGAAAACATGTTGCCTTATGTACATAAGGTTTTGCCACATTTACCGCTGGAAGACTTGGATGAGGCCTGGCTCTACATCATGAGCGAATGTCCTCAAGGAGAAAGTATTTCTAGATTTAACGATTACATTGTAACTCAGTGGCTCGAACATAAGTTATGGCACGACAAATGGTCGTGTCATAACGTAAAAAATAAAACTAATATTATACAGTACTCTGAAATAAATAAAATTTTCAATAAAAACAGAGCCATAAATCTGGCAAAACTTTTAGATTGCTTCCAAAAAAAATTGCAATAATTATGCTGAAATTATAGTAAAAATGGGTTATTCAAATCATCAAAAACATGCTGAAATAAAAAATAATATAATCATAAACACAATAAAAGATTATAAAAATGGCTTAATTTCAGTTGGAAATTGTCTGGAGAAAATAAGATTCTGATTAATAATAATTTATTTAATTGATAAGTCTAAATACTAAATTGGCCATTTCTTCAAGATTATTTAAGAATCTTAAAGATTGTGATTTGTGATTTTAAACAGTCTGTGATTTTACATAAAACTAAAGTATTTTTGTTATTAGTTAAAAGGTAGGTCTATAAGGAAACATCAACATAGATCTCTATAGAAAACTATATTTACAATGTTTTTGATATTTGTCCAAGTTTTTATTGTAATTATGAAACAATCTGTGATTTTTTATGTTAGAGTATTTTAATTATTCACTAAACAGGTAGCTATTTTTTTGTTTTTTTTAGGTGGGAAAATCATCTTATGACAAATCCCGCTCTTGGGCGGAGCGAGAAATAGTGTCAGACTTTTACTGACTAAAAACCCACTCCTAAGAAAACTTCAACATAGATCTCTATGGAAAACTATATTTACAATTTTTTTGATATTTGTCCAAGTTTTTATTGCATAATTATGAAACAATCTGTGATTTTATTAAGAGCACAAAAAAGGAAAATAATAGAAAAATAGTTAAAAAATAATAATTTTTTTGGAAAGATAATTATGAAACAATCTGTGATTTTAAATAGTAAGATTACAAAAATGACAAATATTGTGTCACATTATTATAATGAAACTGAATGATGTTAGAAATTTAAGTTAGTCTTTTAAATAATAAATATTTTCTTCTATCGACATTTTTATTTCTTAGTCTCCGCACTATGCGAGTGATATTCGTAGGTGTGCTTCGTGGAATAGGAAATTTTTTTTTTTTTATTATTTGAAGCCCACCTACGGGTGTGCTAAGTGGAATACTTTAGGTGTGCTTCGTCTGGGTGTGCTTCGTTTGGGTGTGCTTCACGGAATACCTCAAGGACATTTAGGTAGGCCGCAGAAAATACTTAAATTGCCAGACATATAACGTTAAAATTACTGAAAAGGAAAAAAAAAACAATCCACATATTCCTCACATTCACAATAATAAAAAGAAATATATATAAAATACAGTATCTTTTAAGAAAATCTAAAAAATATCTAAGAATACCTTTCTTCGTCTCTGTTTAAAATATTCACCGTCGGTGAAGTTTTTGATATCAGTTTTATTTGCAATTAATATATCAAACTACTCAGTATGTGTGGTGGTTGCGGTGGATGCGGCGGCTGCTGTGGTGGCTGCTGCGGTGGCTGCTGTGGCGGTTGCGGAGGCTGCGGTGGCTGCTGCGGAGGCTGCTGCGGCGGGTGCTGTGGCGGCTGCCGCGGATGCGGGTGTCCAAGGATAACGATACACACGCGCTGCACGAAGATTTGTTGATTATGTGCAAGACATTGCAAGGACCGCAAGCAACGTGTTCTCCGGAAATGCTAGGATATGACGTCTACTCGCAGCATAGATTGAGGGCCGTGGCTGGAAGCGTCCACCAGTGTTGCGACACATTGTGCTGTAATAAAGTGGCGTACATATAAAAAAAATATATAAAATTAAGTATACAAAAATGTAATACTTAACAAAGTAAATATTTAAGTCAAACAGTTTAAAAAAAAAGTCAAATTGTAAAACAAAAATAATCAATAATGTCATTTTGCAAAAAAAAAGTAAAAAGTAAACCCCAATGTCAAATCGTAATTATCATTATCATTTCAGCCGAAAGACGTCCACTATTGGACATAGGCCTCCCTCAAGTGTCGCCATAACGACCGGTCCTGTGCGTCTCACATCCATCGGATTCCCGCGACCCTGACCAGGTCATCGGTCCACCTTGCGGGAGGCCTCCCAACCTTTCGTCCCCTTCCACCATCTGTTCTGCGAGCAATGTGCACTGCCCATTGCCACTTAAGTTTGGCGATTCTTCGAGCTATGTTGATAGCCTTGGTTCTCCTGCGGAGCACAATTGAAAATAAACAAAAGAAATAAAACTGGGCAAGTGCGAGTCGGACTCGCGCACTGAGGGTTCCGTACAAACTTACCTATGAAAACAGTTCAATTCCCGAATTGAGTTACGAAGATTTTTCCGAATCGCAAAAAATAAAAAATGTGACGTAACTACAAATTTACAGTTTTCAGATTTTTCTTATACTTAGACCTGGCTTCATGCCAAATTTCAGGATTCTAGGTCAATGGGAAGTACCCTATGAATTTTGATTCTCTTGAGAGTGTCAGAAAGACGGACAACAAAGTGATCCTATAAGGGATCCATTTTTTTCTTTTGAGGTACGGAACCCTAAAAATGTCTGGGAATTTGAGTATTGTTCGTCAAGTCGTTGAGCTCCTTAATAGTCCTGAGTTGAGCTTTACGAATGATGCACTGACTGGACAGGTCCACTCAAATTTGTATGGCACTTTCCTTAAAAGACCTTCTCAGATACCAACCTCCATGGTTCTCATATGATTTGACCATTATTATGACCAGTGCGTGTTGCCAGTGATGACATAAATGGTTCCGAAACGTGGTCGCCCACAATGGGCCTCATCAGAAGGCTCAAAGTTACCCAAAGGGCAATGGAAAGGGCTATGCTCGGAGTTTCCTTGCGTAATCGAATCAGAAATGAAGATATTCGCAGGAGAACCAAGGTTGCCGACATAGCACGAAGAATCGCCAAACTTAAGTGGCAATGGGCAGGGCACATTGCTCGCAGAACAGATGGCCGTTGGGGCCGAAAGGTTCTGGAGTGGCGACCGCGTACCGGAAGACGCAGTGTTGGAAGGACCCCTACAAGGTGGACCGATGACCTGGTGAAGGTTGCGGGAGTCCGATGGATGCGAGACGCACAGGACCGTTCGTTGTGGCGACATTTGGGGGAGGCCTATGTCCAGCAGTGGACGTCTATCGGCTGAAATGATGATGATGATGATGAACCCTAAAAATGACAATAATTGATGTAGTACATACTGGAGCAGATCAATCCCAAGCCTTTTCGTCCTCAAGATAGTCCTTTACGGTATAAATTTTCGCTTTAAAAACGTGAATTTGAATTTAGTAGGCTTAATTACTGGATCAGTTTTAGACAAATTTTGCATGAAGTCCGCCTATGGACCACTACTGTACATGAAGTTTAAATAAATAAATAATAACCAAAAGATAGTGTTTCCAAAAGATCAAGAGAAAGATTTGTAATAACGTCACAATCATGTAATTGCTATGTGCTATTATATATTGTATGCAAATAATATATAATAATAGCACAAAGCAAATATTATATTGCTCGTGACTTTACATGAATTGTCAAATCACTTAGTACTTACCTATGTTTTTTTTTTGTTTTTTAATAATATATTATGTTTTTATTATTGTAATATTTTAACTATTTATTTTTAATTTATTTAATAATTTTTTGATGTAATTAATTAAACAATAATAATGCTCATTTAGTGACCGTCATTATTGAAATGATTTGTTATTGTTATTACTATACTTGTAATATTATTACCACTTAGATTTATCGTTAATTTATTAGTAAGTACATTATATTGTGCCTGTTAATTCCCCCTTGTCCTTAATAAAAATAAACAAAATAAAAAAATTACCTTAAAAAATGGTAATTTGTAAGCATGTGGCAACACTGCTCTTCGATAACAAAACAACTGTTCTAACGGTTATGCTTGGGAGTCCGTCACACAGAGAGTCCTTCACGACACGGTGGGTTTATGAAAACACGTCATATCTATGCTCAGCGAGACACGGGAAACATACGTCCGCTTGTAACTTTTAGCACAGAGTTATAATAAATCAATTTTATTTTTGATGAGGCGTGTCACTGACTGTTAAGTGAAGGCGAGGTCGCCGCGACGTCGCGGTATGGTCGAGTCAAGGCATGGTCTCATCAGCGGCGAAGGATTTTCAGAAGGGAAGCCGGAATACAGAATGCAGTCACCCAAAGGGCAATGGAAAGGGCTATGCTCGGAGTTTCCTTGCGAGATCGCATAAAGAATGAAGATAATTCGCTCCTCCCATCGAATAATATCGTTATCGATAAATTCAAATTTTACAGGAAAAATAAAACAGTGTTTTTTTACGATTATTGTAAAAATTGTCCAACCTAAGAGAATGATTTATATAGGGTGACTGGTAATTAGTGTACGATACTTAAACACGTGATTGTGCTCATGATAACAAACAATTTTTATTATGGGAGCAAAGCCGAAATCGCGAAAAAAATAGTAGCTGTTCAGTACATTAGGCAAACATAAATGTACAGAACAGCTGATACTTTTTCGCGATTTCAGGTTTGTTCCCATAGTAAAAGTTGTTGGTTATCATGAGCACAATCACGTGTTTAAGTATCGTACACTAATTACCAGTCACCCTATATATCAAATGAAAGTTAATTTATCATTCTAAATAAACTTATTATTTTTTTATGTTATTAGAACCAAGTTATTAAAGGAAATATATTTTACTGGAAACGCTAGAAAAACATTGTTTCGCAAAATAACACAACGATATTATTCGCGTAAAAACAAAAAGACACCGTGTATACTACAATGTTATTCGTTAAAGAAAGACAACAAAACAAAAACGCTATTAGATTGTGGCTGGGTTTTTCGCCGATATAATACATATTATATATTAAATTATTGTTTTAATACTATTATTGTTTTAGTACTGTATGGTGTCGGGCGTAAAGAATAACACAATCCCATATCTTCCCGTGGGTGTCGTAAGAGGCGACTAAGGGATATTTAGATTCTGTGCATACTACAGCACCTTAGGTGACCCCGTGGTGGCGGGTAAACTACCAACAAAAGCATTCCCAAGGAGGGTTGGTGTCAGGCTGGCGGCCGACTTTAAAAAAAAACTAGAATGCGCGATAGGGTTAGGGCGTACCCCACAGGCGACGCGCAGGGGCAGCACCCGGCTCCTGTGGGAAATGGACCAGGGTAGTTGCACCATCCCGGGCGGGGGCAACGTAAGAAGCTAGCTCGGGAAATGAGATTGAGGTATGCAAGTTGGAATGTTGGGACTATGACTGGAAGGGCCAGAGAGTTAGCGGATGTATTGAAAAGAAGACGGATAAATATAGCATGCTTGCAGGAAACTAAATGGAGAGGAACAAAAGCGAGAGAAATTGGTGAGGGATACAAGTTCTATTACTGTGGAAGTGATGGAAAAAAAGAAATGGTGTAGGAATAGTGTTAGACAGTAAACTGAAAGAAAGTGTGATGGAAGTACAAAGGATTAGTGATAGATTTATAATTGTGAAAGTTATGTTAGAGAATGTGATGTTGAATATAGTTAGTGTGTATGCACCACAAGTAGGATGTGATGAAACGGTAAAAGAGAAGTTTTGGGAGAATTTTGATACAGCTTTAATGAACATCCCTATTCATGAAGAATTGATAGTTGGAGGTGATTTTAATGGACATGTGGGAAGAATGAAAGAGTACATGGAGGATGGGTTTTCGGTAGTCCGAACAGTGAAGGAGAGACCCTGCTGCAATTCGCTACTGCATTTGACCTAGCAGTAGCCAATACGTGGTACCAAAAAAGAGACGAACACATGATCACGTACAAAAGTGGTAATCATAAAACCCAAATCGACTACTTTCTAGTTTCTTCGCAACCACTTAAAGCACGTCAAAGATTGCAAAGTACTGCCAGGAGAAGACCTAGTCTCACAACACAGACTCCTGGTTATGCCATCAGTGGTTAAAATACTGTCTACCAAATACAAAGAGCGTCCTCCCCCTAAAATAAAATGGCATATGTAAGAGAGGAATGATTGTGCGAAGAAGTTCAGGGAGCGAGTGGTGGACAGAATGATAGAAATGGGAGATATGAATGATCGAAGTATAAATGAAAGCTGGAATGAGATGGCTGAGTGTGTCAGGCATGCAGCGAAAGATATTTTGGGAGAGACGAGAGGAAAGGGCATAATAGATACATGGTGGTGGTCGACAGAAGTTCAGAGTGTATTGAAAGAAAAAAAGAGAAAATTCAAGGAATGGCAGCGTGTAGAACCTGGAAACACTAGTTTAAAAGCTGAAAAAAGAGTGAGTATGACGTTTTAAAGAAGAAAGCCAAGAAAGCCGTAGTAATAGCAAAATCAAGAGCCCAGGACAAACTATATGACGCACTGGACAGTCCTGCAGGCCAAAAAGAGCTATACCGGCTTACTAGAATAAGAGAGAGAAAGGCGAGGGATGTTTGTCATGTAAGATGTATAAGAGATGAAACTGGAATGGTTCTATCGGATGATGAAAAAATCAGAAAGAGGTGGAAGGAATATTTTGAAAGATTGATGAATGAGGAAAATAATTGGAGTGGGGTGTTGGAGAATAGACCAGTGAATGTGGGATTAGTGAGAATGGTTAGTATGGATGAAGTCAGAATAGCAGTAAATGGAATGAAGAATGGTAAAGCCATTGGTCCAGATGGAATACCAGTTGAAGTGTGGCAGTTATTGCGAGTGGATGGATGGACGTGGTTAGCTTTGTTCTTCAATAAGTTGTTGCTGGAAGAAGCCATACCTGATGAGTGGTGCAATTGTTCTTTGGTGCCGATTTTTAAAAACAAAGGTGATGTGCTTGAGTGTGTTATATATAATGACGAATGTCATTATATATGACGTAGTTAAATCACGAATTTTAATATTTCACGAATATTGTTTGTTGTATTGTTTACATTGGTAACATTTATGCAGTTCAAATCAAATTTAAAAGTACCTACCAAGATTAATCAGTAATATTGTTGTGTATACAAATATAAAACTTGAAACTTAGACGTATTGATGATAATCCTATAAATTATTTCGTAATTATTAATGACCATAATGCTATATCTCTCATTTTAAATTGATATTTTATTGTAATAAGTTGTTTGAGTTGATTAGTACAGAACTGTCAGTCGGTATTATATTCTTTGAAATAAGAACTAAGAAATACAAACCAAGTGTTGTAAAATTGCTTAAATGATCTTATAATGTTTTAAAACTGTTTAACTATGTAACAATTGTAATTAAAGACCTATAAAATAAGTTAAATTATGGTAAACTGTGATTGGTGGAAAATGGCGGGATATTATTATTTGAAGTTTAAAAAAAGATGTCCATCCACCCGTCGACAGTTTACTATAAAAGGGTTTGTGACCTTTTGGTGAAATATAGTTGTGATCCAGCAAAGCTCACGTAAGTTGATTATTATATCTTGATTATTGTTATTATTGCTATTGGTTGTATTGATTCTGTGTATGTGTCTTATTATGGCTTTTGTTTCTAATTATGTTATACGGTATTTGAGAATACTTATTCAGCTTACTATTATGAAATGACCCAAGACATAGAACATAGAATTTCTTATAGATGTTATTGTGATAAACCATAATTAATGATGTTGTAAAATGTGCCTATAAAATACTAAAATTGAAGCTACCATGGGTTTTCTTGCTTGTTCGTTCCCATGACGACCTAGTTTTGGAACGAGCAACTAGTTATTCGATTAATTGACAAGCCTATTTTAAATAAATACTTAGTCTTGTCTTTCTGTGCTTTTCTTCATAAAATCCTTTCCCTACACACCAGTCATAGGAACTTTGATACACAGTAAATAACCGTTATCCATCTTGACAACTTAGCATGATATGTAGGTATATATATAAAATCAATGTAGTTATTCCACCCTCCTCCAAAAATTCTAATAAGTGCAACAATTATAGAGGAATAAAGCTAATGTCACATACTATGAAAGCCTGGGAGAAAGTTATTGAAAGGCGACTGAGAGAAGAGAGTAAAATTTCACAGAACCAATTCGGTTTTATGCCGGGTCGGGGTACAGCGGATGCCATTTCTGCTATACGCCAGCTGTGCGAGAAATACAGAGGTGCGCATAAAAACTTGCACATGGTATTCATTGACCTTGAAAAGGCATACGACCGGGTACCTCGTGAGGTTCTGTGGTGGGCCCTTAAGGAGAAAGGTGTGCCTAGGAAGTATGTGCAGTTGATCCGAGCGATGTACAGTCGATGCAGTACCCAAGTCCGGTCTACAGTGGGCACCACAGGCAGCTTCAATGTGGCTGTCGGCTTACATCAAGGGTCGGCTCTCAGCCCTTACCTCTTCCTGATGATAATGGATGCTCTGACGTCGGACATTCAGGAAGAGGCTCCCTGGTGTATGCTGTTTGCCGATGACATTGTGTTGGTTGCCGAGAGTGGCCTAGAGGTCCAGAACAGATTGGAGGTGTGGTGGCACAGACTGGTGAGTGTTGGCCTGAAATTGAGTAGAACTGCGATTTCGGCGGTCCCTCCAATCCAGTGCCTTTATCTCTCGCTGGAACACCCATACCGATCTGCTCCGACTTTCGGTACCTCGGGTCACTCGTCCAAGGGGATGGTGAGGTATACCGGGACGTAACACATCGGATCAACGCAGTAAGGATGAAATGGCGACAGGTCACGGGAACAACTTGTGACCCACGGATGCCCCTCAAGTTGAAGTAAAATCTACAAGTCCGTGATAAGGCCTGTCATACTGTATGGATCAGAATGTTGGGCTGTGAAAAAGACGGATGAAAAAAGATTTCACGTAGCGGAGATGAGAATGTTAAGATGGATGTGTGGTGTGACGAGAATGGATAAAGTGAGAAATGAGTATATTAGGGGGACTTTGAAAGTGGCGCCAGTGACTGAAAAGTTGAAAGGGAATCGTTTGTCTTGGTATGGTCATGTGAAGAGGAGAGATGAAACACATGTTACTAAAAGAGTTATGAGTTTACATGTGGTATGGATGGAGAGGGAGAAGGAGACCAAACAAAAGATGGATGGATTGTGTGAAGAGTGATATGAAAGAAAAGGAAGTTAGTGATAGTATGACGAGTGACAGAGCAGAATGGAAGAAAAAAACGTGTTGCGCCGACCCCAAATAACACGGGACAAGGGCAGGAAGATGATGATGATTGTTTTAATACTATTTTATTCTTCAATTGCTTATTAAGTAATATCAATTATCTATTATTATTACATATAATAAAACAGTAAAATGGTGGAGCGTTGGTATTAATTGGCGCAAAAACTACTGAACCAATCCTGTTCAAATTTTGCATACATAATCCTTATAGGCCGGGTCAACTGTTAGGCTACATATTATCACGCTTTTTGCTATGGGGGGTGAGCAATATTCCAAAATGTCGATATTAAACGACAATCGTTCTGAGTTCGATCCTCAGGTACAGTTAATATTTTTGTGATTGTTTTGGTGTTTTTTTGTACATAATATAGAATGATATTTCCAGAACAATAATAAAATGGCTTTTTATGTATTTTTAAATTGCCATCGACATTTTTATTCGATATTTTTCCAAATATTTCAGTAAAAACCCATCAAAACTCATATTAAAATGGAACCGGAGATAAAAAATACACTCTTTTTTTTAAATTTGGGTAGGAATATAAGGTCAAAAATGAAAATCATCATGCTATTTTGTACAAGGAGTCAAGCAGACAAGCAATGACGTGTATTTAAGAACGGCTATTTAGTCTTAAATTCTGCAAGGACCGTGGCGCAGTGTTATCGTGACGGATCCGCGTTTGCTATGTTGCGAGTTCAAACCTCACATAAATTTTTGTGATTGTTTTCTTTTATTTTTTATTTATTTATTGCTTACTTATTTTTGTTTTCTTACTACTTTTTACTTCGAATGAAATGTAATCTATAGAAATGAAATTGTACAAAAGTCGTATTATTTAAAAAAACAAATTATTAGCGAAGGACACTGAAATACAATCACAAAATTTGTTTTTGCATATACGTATCTAACAAAACGTTGATATATGAGTATTTATACATATTATTTGTATCTCTAGAAAGTAATCAATACGTATTAATATCGAAGCGAATAAAAACTTCATTGATTTCTTTTACAGTACTACATCTTATTATTTTTAAATTTAACTTCAGAACTTATCACTTTAAAGACACTGCATTGGGAAGGGTTTACACCGTTCATCCCAATAATGGATAGTGTTATTATTTGCGATGATTGCTTCACACTGTACGGGCCCCAACGTCATCACGATCAACACTGGGACGACACTGACAGTGACGGAGGCCAGCATCACCGATAGCCCCAGACGACTGCGACATTTGTTTGCCATTATTTAAGTATTTTGTGGAGTCACAAACCCAGGTCTGTTGTGGGTCTCATGGTGGAATGGTGACAGCGACTGTCGCAACCCAGTGCTGAGCACGCCACAATTATGGCGGTAAGTCCCCTTTTTGAGGAGTGGCTGGAAAGACAGCACGGCGTCCTTACCTTCCACATGACAGTTAGTATGTAAGTTCGGGAGCTTCCTGCACCGGATTCGTGCGGAAGAAACGCCTGGGTTCCACCATTGTGTGGACCGCCCGGAGGACACGTTGGAGCATAAGGTAGAGGTGTGCCCCGCCTGGGCAGAGCACTGCCGTGTCCCCGTGGGGGCGATCGGCGGCAGTGATCTCTCGCGCCGGGCCTTGGTACAAGGTATGGTCTGGAGCGAGGAGGAGTGGCAGGCGGTCGCCTCTTAAAGCACGTAAAAAGTCCTCGGACAGATGATGGCGATTATTTACCTACAACCGACCTTTTTTTTTTCGGTGGGATAATCATCCAATGACATCCCCCGCTCTTGGGTGGAGCGTGAGATAGTGTCAGACTTTTACTGACTAAAAACCCACTCCTGTTCCTTCTTTGCCTTCGATCCGGGGCCCCGGGGTTCTCTTTCATATCACATGGCCCCAGTAGGCTTCGACCCTGCTGGGCCCCTACGGTTTTGCTGACATCTCCTTGAGGCGCACGTGGAACACTACGCGCCGTCGACAACTTGGGCTCGGTCCGGACGGTTACCGGACGGTCGGACGGCGAGCTACCCATTGCTTGCCGTCCGCACGCCAGCGCCTACGGTGGCTGAAAATCGGGATCGGAGCGGCGGCGGGGCGTGAAGGCCGTTCTCTCGCACGTGCGGCCGCCTCCTTTGCTAGCATTACTGCTTCGCAGAAGGAGGCGACCGCCTGCCACTCCTCCTCGCTCCAGACCATACCTTGTACCAAGGCCCGGCGCGAGAGATCACTGCCGCCGATCGCCCCCACGGGGACACGGCAGTGCTCTGCCCAGGCGGGGCACACCTCTACCTTATGCTCCAACGTGTCCTCCGGGCGGTCCACACAATGGTGGAACCCAGGCGTTTCTTCCGCACGAATCTGGTGCAGGAAGCTCCCGAACTTACATACTAACTGTCATGTGGAAGGTAAGGACGCCGTGCTGTCTTTCCAGCCACTCCTCAAAAAGGGGACTTACCGCCATAATTGTGGCGTGCTCAGCACTGGGTTGCGACAGTCGCTGTCACCATTCCACCATGAGACCCACAACAGACCTGGGTTTGTGACTCCACAAAATACTTAAATAATGGCAAACAAATGTCGCAGTCGTCTGGGGCTATCGGTGATGCTGGCCTCCGTCACTGTCAGTGTCGTCCCAGTGTTGATCGTGATGACGTTGGGGCCCGTACAGTGTGAAGCAATCATCGCAAATAATAACACTATCCATTATTGGGATGAACGGTGTAAACCCTTCCCAATGCAGTGTCTTTAAAGTGATAAGTTCTGAAGTTAAATTTAAAAATAATAAGATGTAGTACTGTAAAAGAAATCAATGAAGTTTTTATTCGCTTCGATATTAATACGTATTGATTACTTTCTAGAGATACAAATAATATGTATAAATACTCATATATCAACGTTTTGTTAGATACGTATATGCAAAAACAAATTTTGTGATTGTATTTCAGTGTCCTTCGCTAATAATTTGTTTTTTTAAATAATACGACTTTTGTACAATTTCATTTCTATAGATTACATTTCATTCGAAGTAAAAAGTAGTAAGAAAACAAAAATAAGTAAGCAATAAATAAATAAAAAATAAAAGAAAACAATCACAAAAAATTATGTGAGGTTTGAACTCGCAACATAGCAAACGCGGATCCGTCACGATAACACTGCGCCACGGTCCTTGCAGAATTTAAGACTAAATAGCCGTTCTTAAATACACGTCATTGCTTGTCTGCTTGACTCCTTGTACAAAATAGCGTGATGATTTTCATTTTTGACCTTATATTCCTACCCAAATTTAAAAAAAAACCGGCCAAGTGCGAGTCGGACTCGTCCATGGAGGGTTCCGTAGCAGCAAGTAACAAAAAAAATGTTTTTTTTTTTTTATATTTGAGTTGATTGAATGAAAGGTAAAATGCGGTTTACGATTTATGACGTACTAAAAAAAAACTACTGACCAGATCTCGTTCAAACCAATTTTCGTTGGCAGTTTTTATAGTAATGTACATCATATATTTTTTTTAGTTTTATCATTCTCTTATTTTAGAAGTTAGAGGGGGGGGGGACACACATTTTACCACTTTGGAAGTGTCTCTCGCGCAAACTATTCAGTTTAGAAAAAAATGATATTAGAAACCTCAGTATCATTTTTGAAGACCTATCCATAGATACCCCACACGCATGGGTTTGATGAAAAAAAAAATTTTGAGTTTCAGTTCTAAGTATGGGGACCCCCAAAATTTATTGCTTTTTAGGGTTCCGTAGCCAAATGGCAAAAAACGGAACCCTTATAGATTCGTCATGTCTGTCTGTCTGTCTGTCTGTCTGTCTGTCTGTCCGTCTGTCCGTCCGTATGTCACAGCCACTTTTTTCCGAAACTATAAGAGCTATACTGTTGAAACTTTGTAAGTAGATGTATTCTGTGAACCGCATTAAGATTTTCATACAAAAATAGAAAAAAAGCAATAAATTTTGGGGGTCCCCATACTTAGAACTGAAACTCAAAATTTTTTTTTTCATCAAACCCATGCGTGTGGGGTATCTATGGATAGGTCTTCAAAAATGATACTGAGGTTTCTAATATCATTTTTTTCTAAACTGAATAGTTTGCGCGAGAGACACTTCCAAAGTGGTAAAATGTGTGTCCCCCCCCCTCTAACTTCTAAAATAAGAGAATGATAAAACTAAAAAAAATATATGATGTACATTACTATAAAAACTGCCAACGAAAATTGGTTTGAACGAGATCTGGTCAGTAGTTTTTTTTTAGTACGTCATAAATCGTAAACCGCAATTTGCCTTTTAAGTTTGTACGGAACCCTCAGTGCGCGAGTCGGACTCGCACTTGCCCAGTTTTTTTTATGTTCCATGGGTTCTAAACCATCTAGAGGTTGGACTGATGAACGTCTCCGCAGTAGGTACTTACCTTCCTACCTAGTACTAATACTAATTAATATGTAAACAATGCCACTTGCGCTAGTCACGCACGAATGTGGAATTTAACGCCTAGTAGGTAGGTACCAAGTAGGTACCTATGCTTCGTTGGCAATTCACTACTATCCTTATCCTCTTACTATCAATAACATTCCTAATTAAAAAAACTAATTCATAATTTTGTTACATACCTACTTACCAACGGATGTAGGAATGGCTAATCTAATGGTAAAATAAGTTTTCCTGTATGTCGAGTTGTAGTAACTATAAATTGTTAAATTGTTACTCTATGTATATCGAAACATTAATGTTATACTAAAAAAAAACAGCATTTTCGGTAAAGAAGTATGAACAAATACTTAAAATTGATAAAAGTGATGCGTAAAATTGCAGATTACTTTACATTAAAAAAATGCAAGTCACTCATTTCATATTGAGTAAGTACCTACCTATTTATCAACATAGAATTTTAATAACTGTTTATAAATATGTACTTACATTGTTGACTGTTTTTTTTAGGGTTCCGTAGCCAAATGGCAAAAAACGGAACCCTTATAGATTCGTCATGTGTCTGTCTGTCCGTCAGTATGTCACAGCCACTTTTTTCCGAAACTATAAGAGCTATACTGTTGAAACTTGGTAAGTAGATGTATTCTGTGAACCGCATTAAGATTAAACAAAAAATAGAAAAAAAAAAAACAATAAATTTTGGGGGTTCCTCATACTTAGAACTGAAACTCAAAATTTTTTTTTCATCAAACCCATACGTGTGGGGTATCTATGGATAGGTCTTCAAAAATTATATTGAGGTTTCTAATATCATTTTTTTTAATACTGAATAGTTTGCGCGAGAGACACTTCCAAAGTGGTAAAATGTGTGTCCGTCCCCCCCGTAACTTCTAAAATAAGAGAATGATAAAACTAAAAAAAATATATGATGTACATTACCTTAGAAACTTCCACCGAAAATTGGTTTGAACGAGATCTAGTAAGTAGTTTTTTTAATACTTCATAAATATCGTAAACCGCAATTTACCTTTCAAGTTTGTACGGAACCCTCAGTGCGCGAGTCCGACTCGCACTTGCCCAGTTTTTTATCTCCAGTTCCATTTTAATATGAGTTTTGATGGGTTTTTACTGAAATATTTGGAAAAATATCGAATAAAAATGTCGATGGCAATTTAAAAATACATAAAAAGCCATTTTATTATTGTTCTGGAAATATCATTCTATATTATGTACAAAAAAACACCAAAACAATCACAAAAATATTAACTGTACCTGAGGATCGAACTCAGAACGATTGTCGTTTAATATCGACATTTTGGAATATTGCTCACCCCCCATAGCAAAAAGCGTGATAATATGTAGCCTAACAGTTGACCCGGCCTATAAGGATTATGTATGCAAAATTTGAACAGGATTGGTTCAGTAGTTTTTGCGCCAATTAATACCAACGCTCCACCATTTTACTGTTTTATTATATGTAATAATAATAGATAATTGATATTACTTAATAAGCAATTGAAGAATAAAATAGTATTAAAACAATCATCATCATCTTCCTGCCCTTGTCCCGTGTTATTTGGGGTCGGCGCAACACGTTTTTTTCTTCCATTCTGCTCTGTCACTCGTCATACTATCACTAACTTCCTTTTCTTTCATATCACTCTTCACACAATCCATCCATCTTTTGTTTGGTCTCCTTCTCCCTCTCCATCCATACCACATGTAAACTCATAACTCTTTTAGTAACATGTGTTTCATCTCTCCTCTTCACATGACCATACCAAGACAAACGATTCCCTTTCAACTTTTCAGTCACTGGCGCCACTTTCAAAGTCCCCCTAATATACTCATTTCTCACTTTATCCATTCTCGTCACACCACACATCCATCTTAACATTCTCATCTCCGCTACGTGAAATCTTTTTTCATCCGTCTTTTTCACAGCCCAACATTCTGATCCATACAGTATGACAGGCCTTATCACGGACTTGTAGATTTTACTTCAACTTGAGGGGCATCCGTGGGTCACAAGTTGTTCCCGTGACCTGTCGCCATTTCATCCTTACTGCGTTGATCCGATGTGTTACGTCCCGGTATACCTCACCATCCCCTTGGACGAGTGACCCGAGGTACCGAAAGTCGGAGCAGATCGGTATGGGTGTTCCAGCGAGAGATAAAGGCACTGGATTGGAGGGACCGCCGAAATCGCAGTTCTACTCAATTTCAGGCCAACACTCACCAGTCTGTGCCACCACACCTCCAATCTGTTCTGGACCTCTAGGCCACTCTCGGCAACCAACACAATGTCATCGGCAAACAGCATACACCAGGGAGCCTCTTCCTGAATGTCCGACGTCAGAGCATCCATTATCATCAGGAAGAGGTAAGGGCTGAGAGCCGACCCTTGATGTAAGCCGACAGCCACATTGAAGCTGCCTGTGGTGCCCACTGTAGACCGGACTTGGGTACTGCATCGACTGTACATCGCTCGGATCAACTGCACATACTTCCTAGGCACACCTTTCTCCTTAAGGGCCCACCACAGAACCTCACGAGGTACCCGGTCGTATGCCTTTTCAAGGTCAATGAATACCATGTGCAAGTTTTTATGCGCACCTCTGTATTTCTCGCACAGCTGGCGTATAGCAGAAATGGCATCCGCTGTACCCCGACCCGGCATAAAACCGAATTGGTTCTGTGAAATTTTACTCTCTTCTCTCAGTCGCCTTTCAATAACTTTCTCCCAGGCTTTCATAGTATGTGACATTAGCTTTATTCCTCTATAATTGTTGCACTTATTAGAATTTTTGGAGGAGGGTGGAATAACTACATTGATTTTATATATATACCTACATATCATGCTAAGTTGTCAAGATGGATAACGGTTATTTACTGTGTATCAAAGTTCCTATGACTGGTGTGTAGGGAAAGGATTTTATGAAGAAAAGCACAGAAAGACAAGACTAAGTATTTATTTAAAATAGGCTTGTCAATTAATCGAATAACTAGTTGCTCGTTCCAAAACTAGGTCGTCATGGGAACGAACAAGCAAGAAAACCCATGGTAGCTTCAATTTTAGTATTTTATAGGCACATTTTACAACATCATTAATTATGGTTTATCACAATAACATCTATAAGAAATTCTATGTTCTATGTCTTGGGTCATTTCATAATAGTAAGCTGAATAAGTATTCTCAAATACCGTATAACATAATTAGAAACAAAAGCCATAATAAGACACATACACAGAATCAATACAACCAATAGCAATAATAACAATAATCAAGATATAATAATCAACTTACGTGAGCTTTGCTGGATCACAACTATATTTCACCAAAAGGTCACAAACCCTTTTATAGTAAACTGTCGACGGGTGGATGGACATCTTTTTTTAAACTTCAAATAATAATATCCCGCCATTTTCCACCAATCACAGTTTACCATAATTTAACTTATTTTATAGGTCTTTAATTACAATTGTTACATAGTTAAACAGTTTTAAAACATTATAAGATCATTTAAGCAATTTTACAACACTTGGTTTGTATTTCTTAGTTCTTATTTCAAAGAATATAATACCGACTGACAGTTCTGTACTAATCAACTCAAACAACTTATTACAATAAAATATCAATTTAAAATGAGAGATATAGCATTATGGTCATTAATAATTACGAAATAATTTATAGGATTATCATCAATACGTCTAAGTTTCAAGTTTTATATTTGTATACACAACAATATTACTGATTAATCTTGGTAGGTACTTTTAAATTTGATTTGAACTGCATAAATGTTACCAATGTAAACAATACAACAAACAATATTCGTGAAATATTAAAATTCGTGATTTAACTACGTCATATATAATGACATTCGTCATTATATATAACACACTCAAGCACATCACCTTTGTTTTTAAAAATCGGCACCAAAGAACTATTGCACCACTCATCAGGTATGGCTTCTTCCAGCAACAACTTATTGAAGAACAAAGCTAACCACGTCCATCCATCCACTCGCAATAACTTCCACACTTCAACTGGTATTCCATCTGGACCAATGGCTTTACCATTCTTCATTCCATTTACTGCTATTCTGACTTCATCCATACTAACCATTCTCACTAATCCCACATTCACTGGTCTATTCTCCAACACCCCACTCCAATTATTTTCCTCATTCATCAATCTTTCAAAATATTCCTTCCACCTCTTTCTGATTTTTTCATCATCCGATAGAACCATTCCAGTTTCATCTCTTATACATCTTACATGACAAACATCCCTCGCCTTTCTCTCTCTTATTCTAGTAAGCCGGTATAGCTCTTTTTGGCCTGCAGGACTGTCCAGTGCGTCATATAGTTTGTCCTGGGCTCTTGATTTTGCTATTACTACGGCTTTCTTGGCTTTCTTCTTTAAAACGTCATACTCACTCTTTTTTCAGCTTTTAAACTAGTGTTTCCAGGTTCTACACGCTGCCATTCCTTGAATTTTCTCTTTTTTTCTTTCAATACACTCTGAACTTCTGTCGACCACCACCATGTATCTATTATGCCCTTTCCTCTCGTCTCTCCCAAAATATCTTTCGCTGCATGCCTGACACACTCAGCCATCTCATTCCAGCTTTCATTTATACTTCGATCATTCATATCTCCCATTTCTATCATTCTGTCCACCACTCGCTCCCTGAACTTCTTCGCACAATCATTCCTCTCTAACATATGCCATTTTATTTTAGGGGGAGGACGCTCTTTGTATTTGGTAGACAGTATTTTAACCACTGATGGCATAACCAGGAGTCTGTGTTGTGAGACTAGGTCTTCTCCTGGCAGTACTTTGCAATCTTTGACGTGCTTTAAGTGGTTGCGAAGAAACTAGAAAGTAGTCGATTTGGGTTTTATGATTACCACTTTTGTACGTGATCATGTGTTCGTCTCTTTTTTGGTACCACGTATTGGCTACTGCTAGGTCAAATGCAGTAGCGAATTGCAGCAGGGTCTCTCCTTCACTGTTCGGACTACCGAAAACCCATCCTCCATGTACTCTTTCATTCTTCCCACATGTCCATTAAAATCACCTCCAACTATCAATTCTTCATGAATAGGGATGTTCATTAAAGCTGTATCAAAATTCTCCCAAAACTTCTCTTTTACCGTTTCATCACATCCTACTTGTGGTGCATACACACTAACTATATTCAACATCACATTCTCTAACATAACTTTCACAATTATAAATCTATCACTAATCCTTTGTACTTCCATCACACTTTCTTTCAGTTTACTGTCTAACACTATTCCTACACCATTTCTTTTTTTCCATCACTTCCACAGTAATAGAACTTGTATCCCTCACCAATTTCTCTCGCTTTTGTTCCTCTCCATTTAGTTTCCTGCAAGCATGCTATATTTATCCGTCTTCTTTTCAATACATCCGCTAACTCTCTGGCCCTTCCAGTCATAGTCCCAACATTCCAACTTGCATACCTCAATCTCATTTCCCGAGCTAGCTTCTTACGTTGCCCCCGCCCGGGATGGTGCAACTACCCTGGTCCATTTCCCACAGGAGCCGGGTGCTGCCCCTGCGCGTCGCCTGTGGGGTACGCCCTAACCCTATCGCGCATTCTAGTTTTTTTTTAAAGTCGGCCGCCAGCCTGACACCAACCCTCCTTGGGAATGCTTTTGTTGGTAGTTTACCCGCCACCACGGGGTCACCTAAGGTGCTGTAGTATGCACAGAATCTAAATATCCCTTAGTCGCCTCTTACGACACCCACGGGAAGATATGGGATTGTGTTATTCTTTACGCCCGACACCATACAGTACTAAAACAATAATAGTATTAAAACAATAATTTAATATATAATATGTATTATATCGGCGAAAAACCCAGCCACAATCTAATAGCGTTTTTGTTTTGTTGTCTTTCTTTAACGAATAACATTGTAGTATACACGGTGTCTTTTTGTTTTTACGCGAATAATATCGTTGTGTTATTTTGCGAAACAATGTTTTTCTAGCGTTTCCAGTAAAATATATTTCCTTTAATAACTTGGTTCTAATAACATAAAAAAATAATAAGTTTATTTAGAATGATAAATTAACTTTCATTTGATATATAGGGTGACTGGTAATTAGTGTACGATACTTAAACACGTGATTGTGCTCATGATAACCAACAACTTTTACTATGGGAACAAACCTGAAATCGCGAAAAAGTATCAGCTGTTCTGTACATTTATGTTTGCCTAATGTACTGAACAGCTACTATTTTTTTCGCGATTTCGGCTTTGCTCCCATAATAAAAATTGTTTGTTATCATGAGCACAATCACGTGTTTAAGTATCGTACACTAATTACCAGTCACCCTATATAAATCATTCTCTTAGGTTGGACAATTTTTACAATAATCGTAAAAAAACACTGTTTTATTTTTCCTGTAAAATTTGAATTTATCGATAACGATATTATTCGATGGGAGGAGCGAATTATCTTCATTCTTTATGCGATCTCGCAAGGAAACTCCGAGCATAGCCCTTTCCATTGCCCTTTGGGTGACTGCATTCTGTATTCCGGCTTCCCTTCTGAAAATCCTTCGCCGCTGATGAGACCATGCCTTGACTCGACCATACCGCGACGTCGCGGCGACCTCGCCTTCACTTAACAGTCAGTGACACGCCTCATCAAAAATAAAATTGATTTATTATAACTCTGTGCTAAAAGTTACAAGCGGACGTATGTTTCCCGTGTCTCGCTGAGCATAGATATGACGTGTTTTCATAAACCCACCGTGTCGTGAAGGACTCTCTGTGTGACGGACTCCCAAGCATAACCGTTAGAACAGTTGTATTGTTATCGAAGAACAGGTGTTGCCACATGCTTACAAATTACCATTTTTTAAGGTAATTTTGTTTATTCTTATTAAAGACAAGGGGGAATTAACAGGCACAATATAATGTACTTACTAATAAATTAACGATAAATCTAAGTGGTAATAATATTACAAGTATGGTAATAACAATAACAAATCATTTCACTAAATGAGCATTATTATTGTTTAATTAATTACATCATAAAATTATTAAATAAATAAAAATAAATATTTAAAATATTACAATATAAAACAATAATAAAAACATAATATATTAATAAAAAATAATAAAAAACAACATAGGTACTAAGTGATTTGACAATTCATGTACAGACACGAGCAATAAAATATTTGCTATGTGCTATGATTAAATATTAATAATAATAATAATAATAATGGCTGTCAAACTGACTGTCAGCAAATATTTTCTCGCCAAAATTTTTCATTTAATTTTATTCAATAATACACAATAATAATGTACAACCACCGGAAAACCCTCAAGAAAAAATAAAAAAAAACCATCACATCACCATCCAACTATATATAATGCCTCCAACAAAAGCAATATACAATGAAATGGCGATGAACTGAATTGGAAGAATGCTGACAAGAAGCCGAGCACAAAAACTACACACACACCCAACATCTTCGGGTTCGTCGCTCAGCTCCGCCTCGCAGCCGCCGGGACCAGCGCCAACCGTGAGTCCAGAGATTCCGGTCGCTGCAGTTGCGTCGAGCTCGAGCGACGAATACTTCTCGCCGCCGACGACACCACCACCCGCGCGTCGACGGGGAAGAGGCCGACCCCCGGCCAGCTTGGGACCTCGAGGCCCGCCGGCCTCTGATAGGGTCCCCGCTGCCGGTGGAAGTGTGCAGCGCATGCGATGGACATCATCCATTAATGAAAACGTCATGCGCTCATACTTTGGGGCTACAGAGGGGGGAATTAACCTGACTGCGTATCGTGGTCGGATGCTCTCTCTGTTTCAGGTGCTTGAGCCAGCTGTCAATGTTTCGGTCCAACGACTATCGGATCAGGTGCGGGTCATTCAGCGTAATCGTATGTTGGATGACGCCGTACTTGATAGACTGCGCCTGGAATCACAGAATAGCCGTGTTTCACCTTTTTTTTTTTTTTTTTTTTTTTTTTTTTGTTGCCGGGGTGGAAAATCCTCATGGATGTCCTTCGCCTGGGGCAGGCGAAGGGGTCTGTCAGACTCTTACTGACTAAAAACCACCTCGGTGTTCCCTCCCACACTTGGACCGGGGATCGTGGGAGCTGATACGCCATCCATGATCCCCGGCTAGTGCCGGCCCACCTACGCGGGCCACCTCAAGCCGGGGGGAGTGTGAGGTGTCCTCCCCCCGCGACGTCCAATAGAGGCGCGCGTGGAACACTACGCGCTGCCACCTCGGGTCTTGCTGGATGGGGGACGGCGGACGACCCCGAGTCCGCCGTCCCTCCGGACCTCTTTATGGGGGCTGGAAGAGGGCGTTGTCTGCCCTCCGCCAACGCCCGGTTCGCCTGCTGCGGCACGGGAGAGTGGCCACGGCCTCCCTCTCCCTCTCCGCAGCCTCCTTCTGCGAAATTACGTCTTCACAGAAGGAGATCACCGCATCCCACGACTCGGCGCCCCCGACCATCGAACGAACGACGGCCGGCAGCGACAGGTCGGGGCCCACTTCAGATACAAGGGCACGGCGCTGCTCCTCCCATGCGGCACACTCTGCCAGTGTGTGTTGCGCCGTGTCCTCCAGACAGTCGGTGCAGTGATGGCACCGAGCGTCCGGCTCCCTGTTTATGCGACACAAGTACTTCCCGAAGCAGCCATGCCCCGAGAGCACCTGCGTCGCCCTAAACGACAGGGAGCCGTGTTTCCTCCCGAGCCATTCGTCGAGCACTGGTCGGATCGCATCGACGGTAGTAGTATATTATTGGGTTCTCTGGATCAAAATCTTCAGTTTTTGAAAAGTAGATATACCTTCGCAGAGAAGCGCAGGTAAACTTTTCAAAAACTGAAGATTTTTAATTCGATGTTACTCTTTTTCAATAACCCCTGTTTTCATCTATTTGAATAGATTGTGGGTGAATGGTATTAGTTCTATATAACTGGACTTATTGATTTCCGTTGATCCAGAGAACCCAATAATATACAGTTGAAAACTTAATTGTTTTTTTTTTTATACTCGCAGAGAAGCGAAGGCTAACTTTTCAAAAATTGAAGGTCTATACCCCTTTGCAATGTACTTACCTAGCACACAATCATAATGTAGTGTCGAATCGGTTGAGAGTGATTGTTTACACATCACCGTACCCGTTAAGGAAACTGTTTGCATTCCTATCTTATTCCTACCCATGTTACGCCTCTTTACTATTGTTTCGTGTAGGTACCTACTTATTTGTTTAGATTCATAATGTATGTTTGTATTCAGAAGTATCAATTAGATCAATTTTTTACTCACCTATATGATTACTTTTTAAAATATTACAATGGTTATGTTAATGAAACTTAGGTTCTATCTAGAAAAAATAGATGGTGATGGATGTAGTAGAAAATAAAACAAAATATTTATAAGATACTTATGTTTAATTACACTTGTTATTCACATATATGTTTACTTATCAAAATATTGCAATGCGGTACTACCTAGAAAGTAAATTTAGATTTTTTTATTTTATTTTTTTAATGTATATTACTTCTAATTTCATTTCATTAGCATCTTATACATATCACCACTGAGCACAGTCATTTTACATTTAGATAATTTATTAAAGAAAAGAAATTTCATCTTCTGGTAGCATCTGATAGCATAGAATGTCTTCTGAATCAGGAAAAACTATATCACGCACTATACTTCTTAGTAACAAGATTTAATGTCAGGCGGAGCATTTGATGACCTTACAGCCGATTTTTCAGGACCAGGATGTAGGTACTTTGCCAACTCGAACAAAAGTAAGGATCTCATTGTGACCATTCTTGAGTGTGAGATATCGTGTATTTTCGAAGGAGGATTTTTCTGAGTTTTGCTCTGTCTCGTTTGTATTGTCCTGAAGTTTTGATGAACTGGTGTTCATTATTTTCTGGTTAGTCAGGTCTTGAGTAAATATAATCTCGCCACTAGCATTCTTGAAAATAAGTTTAGAATTGCCTTCCAAACCAAATTTCGATGAATGAAGCATTCTGTCAATTTTAATTTAATTTATTTAATATATTCTCTCTCTCTCTTGTTGAAGCAAGCATTGATTAAAATTGAACCATCACACTACAATGCTGAGAGTTTAATGCTGAGATGGAGATATGTGTATTTAATTATATATTCTTTTCCTTTCACAGCGTTCAAGTAAAAACACTCAGGATAATGTATAGCATGCTGCATCCAAGGATCATCATAAATCTCCCAATCTTTGATAACACCTCCACATGAGAAACATGCTGCAATATCATTTATACCATTTCCATAATAAAAGAATCCCGCGTCAGCCATTTCCCTCACTAATCTTTTCTTTTGATTAAACGTCCTCCAGTAATAATTAAATGAAAATTCACGCATTTTGAACATGTTATACATGTCATATCGAGGTTTGTATTCATTTTGAGACATGTTCTATTAACTTTCTAGTTCAATTATAAACGTTCAATGGTATCGTCCAGCGTTTGTCAATAACTTATAAAGACCGGACAGAGGTGGGCGGAGGGGAATAGAAAACTTTAAGATGCGTTTTACCTAACTATAGAAATAAAACAAGAAACTATTTATTTTAGAATTTTATTATCAAAGCACCACTTATTTAAACACAATACATTTTTTAAAGCACATACAGAGTCATGATAAATACAGTTATATAAATCTTGAGAATACTTATATAGATCGTATAAACTTATCAAACTAGAACATCCTTTATCTTCTAAATTAAATATATTAGAATTACTGTTTTCTAAAATATGCTTTAACCACAACACTTTTTCTGAACCTTTAACGTAGATACATTTATCTCTTAAAATATCTATAACTAAATTCTGATAATTAGGGTAGGGTACAAATCCTTCACGCCAATGTATCTTTCTGTTACGTTCAATCCAACAAACATGTTTTTTTTCATGTTTCGTTAATTTTGAAAATGGAAATGGTGGCTTAATTAAAAACACTTGTAATGTTTTATTATACAATATAGCGATTTCTTTTATTATAAATTCATTTGTTTCTGTTTTAAAGCCTTGAATATCCACAATAGCTATCATGACAATCTGCGCACAATGTTGCTGAGAGGTTTGTATTCTACGAGTCGATCGTTTATAATCAAACAATATGCAGTCGTCTTATCTGGTAATGCTGTGGAACATTCAATTTCCAACCTCACGTCCACTGGACCTGTTTTCAGGCTATCGTTTTGTCTTGAGCAGTCTAAGATAAAAAGAGGGGCTTTTTCTTTGAACTCCTTTAGGTCAAGCAACGGGTCTACTGGACAGTTGTAATACGACTGACGAAATTTCACAAACATTTCATATAATATACTATATTTGTTCTCAGAAAACTTTAAACCTAAAGGTTCATATGGATAATATTGTGAATTCAAAAAGAGTGTAACGTTTGTTACTTCACAATGATCGAATAGTGAACTGTCTTTAGTTTTATTATTTTTTCGATTTGTTTGTAAACAAAAAATTACATATCTGGGTTTTTCCAATTGTGAAGCAGTTTTAACTGACCAAGAATGCTTTGTGGTTTTAGGTAGTAACGGATATTCATATAAATCCCAATTTCTAAACGCCATCTGAATAGGTTTATCTCTTTCTAAATGTTTTAAAAGTGACAGTCTTTCTCGGTCTGATACTTTTATGTGTGGCACCCTCCACTGAACTCTTTGCACGTCTATTTGAAAATTAACAATATCATCAGAAAGGATAACGCTATTTAAGTTAGTATTGCTTCTGTTCAATATAAGTTCATGTTTACAATTTATCACTATTTTATTGTAATCCTCTGCAAAACCTAAAACCTTATTTAATGGGATAACAGCACTAAAATGCCCATCACTTTGAAATCCCTCTAAATTCCAACCCCATAGAGCAGCAACTTTATTTTCTGCTTCATTTAATGAGATGTATGATTTTATTGTTGATGTTATTCCAGAATTTTTTATGCGGTCTATTTCAATACCATTCATTTCGTATCTGATGTCTTGAAACAAATACATAACAGGGTTATTAATGAATGAAAAAGTTTTCTTGATTGGATTCCCATCTTTACCGAAGAGCTTCGCTTGTCCTTCGATGTAAATTGAACTGGCTGATGGTAGCACGTATATGTCTTGCTGGTGGATGGGAATTCTGATTTCATCGTTTTCTCTAAAGCTGCTATTGTAGGGATTGTATGAATGGACTTCATAACTTTCGATCGAAGTGTCGAAGTGCGGTAATTCAGTAATCTGTAGTATATTCATACTTTGAACCCTAGGGCTTTAAGAAAATCTTTATTTGCTTTAGTCAATTTCTTAACGTATTTCTTGCGTCTTTGCACTTTAGCAATCGCAGAAGGACTAAGACATTTTCCATTCGCTTGGGTGTTTTTATAATATACTATCATTTTGTTTTTCTTAAATGAAGACGTAACTGAACTTGTTCCTCTCCAAAGTTAATACAGTGACCAAATTGATCTACAATCTTAACAGATACCGATGAAATTATATTTTTGTTTACTGGAAAGTAAATAACATGTAGTGGTATTTCCATGCACTGATGACCTGGAGTAGTATCAGACACAAACTCATGAATAAAATGAGTTGGTAATCCGTTGCAGTACGAACCGTTAACAAGATCACATTCGATTCTGATTACAGACAGACCTCTGTTAATAATGGGAATATTTGGTCTTGATTTTAATACTGAAAAGTATACCAAACCGCACTCATATTGATCTGACAAATGCAATGGTGGTTGAAAGTATGAAACCAATTCCGATTTATTTCCAGAGATGGTGACCGTAGTAGACATGCTTCTATACTGACCTCTTTCGAAAGATCATGTTTATTTTATTCCTTCACTACACCAAAAATTCTTCAAAAAGTTTAAACAAAGATGTCCACAATTAAAAGGGTGATCACGCTGAATATTATCATAATTATAGTGAATTTTGGAGCCCAAGTATTTTATAAATTCCTTTGGAGGCTTAAGATTTCCGTAACTATCAAAATACTCAATATAATCGTTGTATTTTGCATAGGCTACCCAATGAGAACCAGGATTTTTAGAGCTATCTAAATTTATTACTCCACATTCTTTTTTAAAAGGGTGTTTAGGTAGCTTATCTCTCATAAAGACACCTCTGAAATAGGGAATATTATTTCCATGCTTCAAAATGTCTAAATTACTCAAGGCTCGTTTGGGTAGCCGATATCTTAGTTTTTTTCTTTCGATACAAAAATGCCGAGTCCATCTTTATGTGGTTTAAGGTGTAGTCCTTTTCCGATGCAGAGAGCTTCCATCTTTTCATTGTGTCTCTTCGATTCAGTCAATAACTTTTTCGCAATCTTGAATTCATTTATGGTTTTAGCAATACCAGCTGCACCGCCTGCTAAAGCTCCCACTGCAGATAATCCCGCAAAAATCGGAATCAAAGGCAATACTCCACCAGTTTTTGGTATAGGAATAACACGAGGAAGTTTAATGGATGAACCATCAGCTCACGCTGAAAAACAGCGCTGTGAGCTCATCGCATAATGCGTGAGGCCGCAGCTTTATGCTGAGCGTTCGGCCGTTTTGCGCGGATGTGACGCATATCTTCCCTATTCAACTGATAATGTTTGTTAACTAGTTTTAAGATTGCGTCATTTCGCGCGAATAAACAGTTTTTCTTTCTTTCTTTCTTTCTTTTAGCTAATTCTCTGGCAGCGGCCATAGCTAATTCTATTGCCACTTTCTTGCATTTCGGTTTTAATTTTTTGATATGTCTCTTGGTTTTTCTAATAACATTTTTAAATTTATTTTTTAATCCTTTTCCAATTTTAGGAGGACACTTTTTGCTATCTTTTTGTAGGCCAAAACCAGTTTTAATTTTTGTTGACATAGCGCTGCTTACTAAGCGTGCTGCCAGTTTTTCCCCTACACTCGCATCAGAGGCAAGTGCTCGGTCTTTAGCCATATTTAACAAAACTAAATCTGCCTTGTGGCGATCCTTTAAGTTTGAAGATTTATGATAGGCAATGTCGTGCTGTTTGCAATATTCGTCTAATTTATTAACACCTTTATCTCCACGTGTAAGCCTTTTCATCAATTTAGTGCCAGGCCCGCAATAATGTATCCTGGTAAATGTAATTCAAATGGTAAATGATTTATAATCCAATTGAGAAGACTACTCTCTTCAATACACATCATAAGACTGAAACATTTGGACAGAACACTCAATAAATATTCGATTTATCAATCCAACTATTTTCAGAAGCAGGCAAACCTAACCATTTTACAAAAACTCTGTCTCCTTTACTTTTAAGAACTTTCTCAACTAGATATAAATTAGCATTTTTTGTCTTTTGAAGTTCTTGTACATAAAATGCACCTAAAATGGGTTGGCCTCTGATTGCGTCTTCAATTAAGTAGGTGATAGGCGATGTATTTTGTATTTTTCGAATTTTAAATATTTCTGTCGACCAGTTGGGAGTATATCCTTTTTCAAATGTCCCCTTATATTTACTAATGCGTACATAATCACCCTCTTTAAACTTGCTTTTTATGCTAACGGTTTTCATCAACATACAATATCTTTGTAATATGCGTTTTTTATTAACATTATCCACGTTTGCTGGGATTTCATCAATTGTACGATGATAGGTGTGATTGTATTTATAAATAACATTATTAAGAGTATTATCTATCCAATTATAGTTACCTTTTAAACTAAATTCCTTGTATAGTTTCGATTTCAATGTTCTAATAAATCGCTCAACTATTGATGCCTTTTTTGTTGAAAAGGTTGAATAATGATTTATATAATAAGATTTCATAAGATTTTGAAACATGTTATTATAAAATTCTGTTCCATTATCCGTTTGCAAATTTTTGGGAACACGCCCATTAGCCAACAAAATCTTGAAAGAATTGCATACAATATCTTTGGTCTTGCTTTTCAAAGGAAAGGTCCAGGCGTATTTCGAAAATGTGTCAATAACAGCAAGAATAAATTTGTAATTTTTATTCTCTTTGGAAATTGATTGCATGTCGATTAAGTCTGCTTGCCAAAGGTCATCTATATCTTTCATAATAACATGTCTTCGCGGAAAGTTTAGTCTTGAATTTTTATGAATTTCGTTTACTACGTCAGCTTTACTCATATTTTAATTCAGTATATCAACATTTGTCTTGAACCTACCAATGATACTGAATGAAAATCATACTATCTCCACTATTTATTCTTCAATTATATCAGCTTCTTTTAATTCTTCAATTATCGATAAAATTTCATTATCATGATTTGTATTGCCAGCATCTCTTGAAGCGACTAATAGTTTTAATCTCTCAACCAACTCGTTAGGATCGTCCCAATATACCAAGTCAGTATTGTTTTTGTACTTCTTTAACTTTGGCAAGTTTCCTCCAAGTTTAGTGTGAATGTTATCATTTAATGTTTCAGAAAAAAAAGGTCTGATTATTTCACGATATTTTATTCCTTTATCACCTTTTATTTGACCTTTAGGATTGAAGTCTCTTTTGTGAGCATTGGTGTAATGCAATATATCCTTGTAGAAAAGTTTATCTTTAGGGGATACTAATTTTAAATCAGGTTTTTTTTTAAGTAAAAGTTCTTTCAGACCAGGAGTTAAATTGTAAGATTTATCACCGATTTTAATCAAAATAACGCTATCGTTATTCAAACTATCAATTTTAGAAAATGATACTTTTGAATTACCCATAAATAAAGTTTTGTTTTCACTTCTTATTCCAAACGGTATATTTACACCATCATACATATCATAATCTTCTAATGAAATATCTAAATCATCTTCCATTTTAGGAGACTTTTTAACCAATTGTGCAGAATTATGTTTTGGTTTGTAACAATCCTCAAACTTTGTAGTCGAGCTAGTATTAATATCATCCATTTCAATATCTCCAGAACATGTGGGTGGGGTTGTATTTTGTAACAACAATATTTTTTTATTATTTGTATTGGAATCAGCTAGGGTTTTAAGAGGGTCTGTGACCGGTTTAAGCATTTTATCAAGCGACAATTTCATACAGTGATCCTGGTTCTTCATTTGTTTTATTTTATTCTTTATGGAGTCTACTGACTTCATTAATTCTATTTTAATATTTTTCTCCATGTTATATTTTAACAACTGCGTTCAGCTAAGAATCAAATTATACTGAATTTGATTTTGTATGTTAATTACTTATATGTATAAACAGTCAGTCAAACTTTAAAAAAATATCAAAGTTCTGTCTGTACCTTCCATTATTTAATGGCGATTCTTTATTAATAAGTAGAAAATTATAAGGTTTACTCCAAACAGTTTGACAAATATTTTTGAACATTTTCCATTGTAAATCAGAACTAACATGCTCTTCATAAATATGTTTTAAATTCACATCATCTTGTTTGAATATAATAAGAAAATTAACATTGTCACGTAACAATTGCTTCGGAATTTTAGAATAGATTTGAGATAAATAGAAACAATCGATTTGTTTATGCCTGCCCATGCAAAAATAATTGCGGATATTAACTTGATTTTCACACGCAACATCATCAAAAATAAATACAGAATTTGTTAAAGCTTCACTCGGAGATATTACATCTTTATCATCACTGAACTCATAGAAATTAATCTGTGGCACTCTTTTTAATACTTCGTTTAAAAAACGGTATTTTGGTTGGAAATAAGTCTTAGAGTAAAGATAAAGATTTCTGAATTTGAGTCCATTTTCATGCAGCAGTAAACTAATCATAACATTCGTTTTGCCACAGCTTGATGGACCGCATATTATACAGCGAATGGTATTTGGCAATAAAGCGCTATGTCTGATGTGGTGAACAGAATCACTTAATCTTATATTATTAACATTGAGGGATATAGGTTGCTTGATCAACTTCATCTCACCGATTAATTAAAAAACTATTTAACGTGTATATATATACTTCGTCGAATTAGGTCGAATCCTGAATTGAGTACAAGAAAGATGCTATTCTCATCTTTCATAATATTTAATCCAAGGTACAGCTGATTGTACTTATTATAATCACTTCTCTTCGATACTGTATATTCCATAAGTAAATCGTTTCGTGTCGCATCATAAGTAAATTTTAATGCTTTCATAATTTGATCTAATAATAAATATATAATGCATACTCTTTTTACACCATTATAATATCAATATTCAGTAAAAAAAACATAAATAAAACACCAAATATAATCTCGATATATTTATTTTGAATAAGTAAATTAAAATATCTTATCGATGGTACATCTAATCATTAAATGTATCATTAATTTATTATCTAATTAACAGTCTAGTTACAATTATTATACAAGTATTGTAATTTATCATATAGGTACTCGTACATTCAAAATATTGTATCACAATGTCCCCAAGGTAACGTATGAGAATTATCGGGAAGAATTTGTCTTTTATCATCGTTTCTGTTCAAGACTAGTTTGTAGACTTCCTGAGTATATATAGTATGCTTTATCGATTTTAGCATATTCATTTTGAACCGCAAATTCTTATTCGTTATGAGAGTCTGATAATAGTCAGATAAGTTTAGTTGTTTAGTGACAGTCTTAGATATACCTTTTGCTTTTTTTATTTGCACCTTTACGCTTTTTATACAGTACAATTTAGCTCTGAGTCCTACAAATTCGGCAATCACATCGCCACCTAACTCGTCCTTGAATAACCCGGGCACTTTAGCATTTGTTATTGGCATATTAAACGGATTATCAGGGCGCCGCCACCGAAATGTCATCATCGGTGTTGTGGCGCCCCAGGCCGCCAACGCGACTGCGCCGCTTCTTGATTGACACGGACTGTCATTTTGGTGTCATTAGACAAATTTTTTAGTCAGTGTTTTTCTTTAGTGTTTTTCTAGTTATTATTTAGTTATATTAATTATAAATAAGTTAGTGCATAAGAGTAAACCCGTTTAGTGTAATGCTTAGCGGGAACAGTGAAGTTGTGGAAAATAGTGCCAGTCAACCTCTAAACATCCTGGAGAGGTGCCCTCTGTGCACCCAGGCACGATTTTTTAAAGGTAAGCGGGGTCTGAGTGTGCATATTGGAAAGATACACAAACCCCAAAATGCACTCACTTCGGACCCTGTAAATACACCATCTCCTACACCAACTACATCATCTTTAGATCCGTTTTGGAAAATCCTTTCAAAATTCAAAAACTCTTGTCCAGTTTTAAAGCGAGTTCCCCGCGGCGCTAGACCTCTTGTGGCGCAACACCTAGCAGGGTGCGTTCGCCTTGCCGTACGGGAGAACTCGCAAAGTGCTTGGGAACATCTGCTCACCTTCCCTTACCGAATTTTACATGTACAAAAAAATTTGGCTACAAAAAAGACCTTAACTGCACAAATTAAAGAAAACTGTAATCTTTTGGCCTGTGATTTAGATTCAAAATTACCGATTCAGAGGTTTACCTCTTCAAAAGGTTTATCCCATTTGGTTGAAACGAAGTTGGGGGAAGGTGACATTAGCGGAGCAGCCAGGATTCTTTTTAGTAGTGATGTGGTGGCTCCGTGTTCTCCAGATACTCTCGCAGATCTGGAGAGAAAACACCCTGCCCCAGCGGATGGCCTTTCTTTTCCCGACCCCCCTGATCCGGACATTCACACCCTCACCATTACAGGTCGAGAAGTGATCGCGGCCGTTTGCTCTTTCCGGAGCGGCTCTGCTGGCGGCCTCGATGGCCTCAGTCCTCAGCACCTAAAGGACCTTATCTGTTCAGGCGCCGGCGAAGCTGGTGAGTTGCTCTTGAAGAAGCTTACGGCCCTGATTAACCTAATGCTCTCTGGCAAGGTTAACGAAACCGTCATCGACGTCTTGTACGGGGCTAATTTATGTGCCCTGCGCAAGAGGGATGGCGGTATTCGTCCCATTGCCGTGGGAACTACCTACCGTCGTATGGCAGCCAAGATTTGTTGCAAATTTTATGGTGAGGTGGTTTCGGAAAAATTTCAGCCCCTACAGCTTGGTTACGGCTCCAAAGGGGGCTGTGAGGCTGCCGTACACGCATTGTCGACCTACCTAAATTCTGGCAAAGGAGAGGCTATCCTTAAGGTTGACATAAAAAATGCATTTAATTCGGTTAATAGGGACACCTTGCTGGCAGAAACTAAAAAAGAAATACCTAAAATCTATAGTTTTCTTTGGCAATGTTATAGACAACCGTCTAAATTACTCTTTCGGGACAACCTTTTGGAATCCGCTGTTGGCTGCCAACAAGGTGACCCACTCGGGCCAGTGATCTTTAGCTTAGCTATACATCCAATCATTCGAAAACTAAATTCGAAATTTAATGTGTGGTACCTCGATGATGGGACCTTGGGAGGCGATGTAGACACCGTATTAAATGATTTACAATTTTTAAAAAACCAACTCTTTTCTATAGGACTAGATCTCAACTTCTCTAAATGTGAATTATTGCTCTCTGACAGTACTGACAGACATCTGACTCTTCCAAAATTCAATGCAATAGCCCCTGCAATCAAAATTATCGATAAAAGTTCTCTTCGTCTCCTTGGGTCCCCAATCTTTGAGGATTCCTTTCCCAGTTTTGTGGAGGAAAAAATACAAAATTTCAATGACGTTTCGGAAAGATTACTCCAAATTAACATGCATTCGGCCATTACCCTAATTCGTTATTGTTGTTTCGGTCCTAAATTAATATATTTCCTTCGTGCTTCCCACTTATGGAAGCACCTTCACCTTTTGGAAAAAATGGACCAAATTATCCGACATACACTTACATTAATTTTAAATATGACCTTGGACGATCGAGCTTGGGATCAAGTTACTCTTCCCATCCGTATGGGAGGCCTCGGCGTCCGCAAAATTACCAGTATTAGTTTACCGGCATTCATATCTTCGGTTCACAGCACTGATAAATTAATCAGGAACATTCTAACTTCCACACTGATTCCTTTTGAAGTGCCGTGCTTCACCGAGGCTATGGATGCCTGGAGAATCGCTTGCCCGAATACAAATCCGCCTGACAACCCAACCTCCCAGAGACGGTGGGATGAACCGCTCTGCAAAGTAGTCCAGAAAAACCTAATCCTAACATCTGCTACTACTGCGGAGCGTGCGCGCCTCCTGGCTGTGGGAAATTGGGAGTCAGGTCTTTGGCTTCACGCACTGCCGTCGTCGAATATTGGCACCTTATTCGACGATACTACTTTCCGCCTAGCTGTTGCCCTACGCCTAGGCGCTCCTTGCTGTTCTCCTCATCGCTGCCACTGTGGCGAAGTTGTCAACAGTCTTGGTCACCACGGCCTGTCATGCAGTCGAAGCGCGGGACGGATAGCACGGCACGCGAATATTAACGACATCATCCGACGAGCCCTTGTCACCGTCGGCGTTCCGGCTGTTTTGGAACCTCATGGCCTGGCACGCGACGATGGTAAGAGACCGGACGGTATGTCTTTATTTCCGTGGAAGATGGGTAGGCCTTTAGTGTGGGACGCTACCTGTGTCGACACTCTTGCGCCATCCCATCTTCCTAGCTCTTCGTGCTGTGCTGGTGCTGCCGCTGCGGCTGCGGAGAACCTCAAGCGGCGGAAATATAACAACCTCGTCGGTAGTTATATTTTTGAGCCGTTTGGGGTTGAAACTCTTGGGCCGTGGGGTCCGAGTGCTCATAAGCTTTTCAAAGAATTATCCAAACGCTTAGTTGACACTTCGCGTGACCAAAGGGCTGGCTTTTACCTCGGTCAGAGGTTAAGCATTGCCATACAACGTGGCAATGCGGCCAGCCTTTTGGGCACACTTCCAGTCGACAGCGATGCGGAGGAATTTTATGACGCCATATTTTAGCTAGTAGTTTTTGCCCTTAGTGTATATATAGTTTTAATTAGTTAAGTGTTTTTATTGAATTATACAGTTAAATTCTTAAAAAAAAAAAAAAAAACGGATTATTCAAATGAAAATTACTAGTATCAAACAAAGATATATTCTCCTTCATATCTCTATAAAAATCGTCAGTGTATATCAAATAAAGTAAGCTGTCTGTGTCAGTATAACATAGTTCTACGTTTTCATTATACTTCTTTTTAATAAAGTCATAGTGAAACTGATAGAGATGAGTTTTAGCATATTCTAGCACGCTGAACCCTATGTATATAGGTCTGTCCAGCTTGATTTTTTCGGGATTTAGCTGGATTGCTACTAAGTTTTCAGAAAATATAGTAGCACTATGAAAATTTGGTTTTGCAATTAGTTTTTTGGCCTCCAAAACTTTTTTAGTTTTATTTTTAGTATCGCTCCATTTAGAGACTAGTTTAACATTGACATGTTTCCTTTTATTCTCTATCGTTTTCCCGAAAATAGCATTGTTAAGTAATTTAAAAAAATCTTTTTCAAAAACTGATGAAGACTTTTGACGTAACTGAGTATTCAAATCAATATATTTTTTGAGGTAGCTACCTTGTCGAAAACACAGAATCTTATGGATTTTTTTAAGACGTAACCCATGTTTTAGGCATTCTTTCAAGTGAACATAATGTATGACATAATGATATTTGTCATAAAGGTTTGCAATAAGTTTTGGGTTTTTACCACCAGGAGGAATGAATTTCTCGCTTGCGAATGGTAAATCACTATGAGTATTATGTAAATAATCCCTGTATTCCAAATCAACTGCCAGAATATAACCGTAATCACCATTTTCATCAGTATTTATGGTATCGAAATTACAAATTTCTGTGTCTGTTAAAAACCTAAACTCAGAAATTGGCATTGGTTTTGTCATAGCATGAGAGTAGAGTGCGTTACAGTCAAGATATATAAGAAACGATGTTTCTTTTTGATCATCGTAATTGGGGAGATATTGATTGTTTGCTTTAGCATGTCTCAGGGAACATTGAGCTAAACCTCCACGAATACCTTTTTCCAATAACTGATAGATCTCTTCATCATTAATTAATTCTAATTGCACACCCGTACATAGTAACATTGCATCCCAGCTGAGTCCGGGCGAGGTGACATAATAAGCCGGATCTAACTTATAGTATTGAAGGCATGTATTTCGAAACTTTTCAAATATATCACTAAGAATCAAAACATCACTTTTCAAATACAAGTCTGTGTATTCTCCAAGCGATTGAATGTCAAAAACATCCCACACTCTTAGCGCTCTGAGGTATTCTTCGTCTGATAAATGCTCTTGTTTTAAATTATTAAAAAAGTATTCTTTTTTCGGCAGTGTCGTATCACTGTACTTAGACCATGTATCTACGTAGTCATATGGATAAATGCCCTTAAGTTGCATAAGCTCAAACTGTTCATGATTTTGGAACTCATGAGATAAATTAATAAAATCTTTCTCACATAAAGTTTTACATAAATTATCTAAGCTCGAGCTAAGAAATTGAAAAGAGTCTAAAAATTTTATTTGAATTGATTTTGATGAGTCTTTTGATGGCAAATATTTAGTAATGGATAGGTACTTTTCCTTAGTTTGCGGTATAATTTTCAAATCACCCTCATACTTCGCTAATTCTTTTATAAACAGATGACTATCATAGCCAGATAAGTTATGAAATATCACAGGCACAAAAGGGCAAACTCTATATAAAAGATTACATTGATTATGCGCTGCTCCCCTAAATTCAGAAGTCACGTGGTCATGGTCCATTACTTTATCATCAAAAAGTAAATTATTACAGATATGGCAAGTAGTTTCTCTTTGATATTTGTCCTGCTGATGTTTAGACAATTTCATTATGGGCTTTTTACATTGCAACATATCGTGTATTTGTGACACATCTCTGATTAAATACTCAATGAATACTTTAGCACAATCTGGACCTCTATAAGTTACATATTTATTTAAGCCTGAATCATGTGAACAGCATATATAATAGCCGAAACAAGAAGGCTCGTGTTTTTGAATAAGTTTAGTGTTTTCAGTTGATTGGTTTTCTGTACAATGTGTCAAAATGCTTTCAAAATCTGCATAAATCACAAAGTTGATTTTCTGCTGTCTCTCGTAGTGTTCAAATTTCAATACACTGTTTTTTGGAGGCAACACCGATAATATTTCTGAACAAGAATGCGCAGAATACTTAGACACACTTGAAAAAAATTGTAGACAATTTTCACATAAATACATTTTACCTTTATGTTCAGAAATTTGCCTGCGTACTAATTTGAGAAGATCTTTAATCAGACAATAATGAAACTTACCATTTTTTTCAATGTAAAGTAGGTTCACATGATTTGTTTTCCTTGAATCTGACTTATATAGAGGTCCAGTTACATAAAATTTGTTATCTAATCCGTAGATGTTTACACTCAAGTCTGGATTATTTTTTTCTAAGACCTTTACATCGCTTATTGTAGGGGGAAAAGTCATATCCTGAACGTTCAGTACGTTACTGTAGTGTGGATAAGAGTTTACTCTGCACGCGTTACGTTCGCGTGGGTGTAAAGCTGCTACTATAGACCATAACAAGCAGTGGTTATCATTATTCTGTATATTAATACAGCTTTTAGTATTTTTCACTATGGGTGGTAAATCAATATAGGAGCCACCTCATAGGACAGTATTTATTAAGATTTATTTCTAAATGACTTATTGAGAGAAAAGACCAGCCTGACTCACAAAATTGGAACTCGCTCATTTTTTTATTAATTGTATTCACTGCCTCCATATACTTTTCTTTTATACATGTATCTTTAAGAATAATTGTATTTTTAGTGTTAAACGACTTTAGATTTTGTGAGTCTGAATGTGGTAATATAAAGTTTGCAAATAGCTCAAAATTTACTTTTAAGCAAGTACTTTTTTCCAGAGCCATAGTAATTAGTTTTATGATATATTTCATACTATCATGCAAGAAAGTTTCAGGGGTCTCAAAGCATTCTTCATATGGATTTAATCGATAAGTAAGGATCCTGTCTTTAAATGCAGTTGCAATGATTTCAACATTTTCAAATTCAGTTTTCAATAAACAATTTGATTTATGTACATTACTTCTTACATGGTATCTATAATCAGGTTTTCGTAAAATTACTTTGCATTCATGGCATATCATAGTATCATGACTTTGAAAATGAGATCCGTTATCGCCGGTAGCGGTAGCTGTAATAAAAAAAAAACAAGACATCATTAGGATAAAATAATGTTATATTAATTTATTTAACTTTTTCAACTTAACCTATGGATACATTTTGATTATATGCTTATGATCTACGCTTTGATATGATATAGGCTTATATGTGAAAAGCAAATATTAGCTAAATTCATATTTTGAAAAGATCATCTTGATTACAAAAATATGGTTTGTTCGTATTCAATAATAGTTTGAAATAAATGTCGGTGGGATATCCTTAAATTCCTTCCTACTTGAAGTTATAAATTTTGCTAAATATCCCCAAGCTTCAGTATTATCGTCTGTTTTATTTTTTAAACTGATCACTGCCTGACGCCATCTATTCATTGCAGAAACATTTTCAATATCCGAAACTTTATAGACTTTTAAGTCAATGTAGTGCGATCCCTCTTTAGAAGGATGACCTTGTCGAGAAATACCGTTAGCTAATCTTCTCGTGATAGAAGATACTAAAGTTGATACTTTTTTAGAAGAGGAAGAAGAGGCACAGGCCGCTTCCTGTGCTTCATCTTCACTGTCCGTACCGAAAAGTTCTCTAGCCGTAGGTCTTGTAACTGGACGAATCTTCGGCTTTTTCAATGATGATCGTATATGTTGAGTGCTCACTGCTGGCTCAGCTCGACGTGTTGACGAATGTTTTTCGCGTTTAGTTCGCTTTCTCTCCAGCTCTTCCCCCTCGTCATCCAAGATTGGCATGCTGCTAGATGGACGAGACTCTTCTCTACTTCGTTTTGTTTTCTTTTGAGGACAAATTTCTTCAACCTCTTCTTCAGAGGATGTGGGAAAAAGTTCGTCAGCTTTTGACCTGAAAATAAAAATAAATAAATAATTACATATATACGTTATACTTATCTACCTCTCTCTGCTAACAGCTCTGTTGTATTAGAAAATAAAAATTAATAAATTCAATACTTTTTACAAAACTTGCAGATGTTGATAATATTAGAAGTACTATAATAAAACAACGTTTTCGTGACAATTACAAAGGTTAAGGTTAAAAGGTATTTTTTATATTAATAATAATTATAATATTCCACAACTATCACACAACGCCGTCTAGTCTCAAGCTAAGCAGAGCTTGTGTTATGAGTACTAGACAACTGATAAACATACATATATATATTTCTAAATACATACATATTATAGATAAATTACACCCAGACACAGAACAAATGATCGTGCTCATCACACAAACATTTGTCCTGGGTGGGAATCGAACCCACGACCTCCGGCATTGCAGTCAGGTCCACTAACCACTAGACCAACAGGCCAGTCTGATAATAATCTATAATGATACTTACATTTTGTTTAATTTGATTGAAGATTTTGTAAGATGACGATGATGAAGATTTTGAAGACTTGTTGACTTGACTTGTACAGTGGAGTTGTAAATCTGAAAACAAAAATAGAATAAACTGATTAATTTAAATTATCGAAATCATATTTAATTATTTTAAGTTTTCGTATCAGATAAGGTAAGTTACACCTTCGAATACACTGTCGCTATTAACATCAGGTTACCTGGTGCCTAGCTGACTTGTTAATTCAGGAATGTTTTCAGAATACCTATGCAAATATTTGTATTGAGCTCATGTTGAATCATTCAGAAAAATAATACACCCGAAATCTAAAAGTGATATTAACGCTTGTATTCATAAATAGGTACGGGTTGAATTAAGAACCTTCCGCCTTTTTGTGAAGTCGGTTTATGTTGTTCTTACAAATTGGATAAACAGATTTAATTAATCGAATAATTACTTATTCATCACATAATATTTGTTAGAACATAAATAACAAATTTTGAAACTGATGAAAAAGATAAACTATTCTGAAAAGTTATTACATTTAAAAAGCTTGATACTCACTTTGTATTGTTAAGAAGACTAGTAGTCCGAAACCTGCATATGGGACACGCACTACACACACTTATAAACACTTTTATCACTTGTATCACCTCAGAAAGAAAATTTTGTAGTGGCTCATTGTTTCACGGTCATTTAAATAAATATGAAAAACATCAATGTGTGCATGCAGATTTTACACTAGTGTTATGCAGAAAACAGTTTGTCAGCAAATTAAATACACTAGCTGTATCCAACGGCTTCACTTCTTTTAATTTACTCCTCAGGTAACCAATCAGTCTTAATAAAGGTACTATAAGTGTGAATTAGTCTAAAATAAACAGACAAACTTCTTCATTTTTATTATATGTTTATAAGGGTACAATATAGTAACATAACATATTCCGTAACCAAAATACGACGTTACTGCTGCGTATTATGAGATAAAATAGTAGGCGTCAATGTTGACGCCTACTATTATGATATTTCTCACTGTAAACAGTTTACCTGCGCTTCTCTGCGAAGGTATATCTACTTTTCAAAATCTGAAGATTTTTAATTCGATGTTACTCTTTTTTCAATAACCCCTGTTTTCATCTATTTGAATAGATTGTGGGTGAATGGTATTAGTTCTATATAACTGGACTTATTGATTTCCGTTGATCCAGAGAACCCAATAATATACTACTCACGCGAGGGAAACACTCTCCCCCGCCTATGGCTCCGCCACCTGCGGTGTCCAACGTGGACCACGACAGCGACGACGACGACATTGCTCCAGAGGTGACCGAGGTAGAGATGCGAGTGGCGGTACGTAGGCTTAGTGCCAAAAATACCGCCCCAGGACCCGATGGCCTGCCTGGAAAGGCCTGGGTCCTGGCCATGGAGGAACTCGGGCCTCGACTAAGAGGGCTCTTTAGCGCATGTATGGAGAGGGGCCAGTTCCCACTTCGCTGGAAGACGGGGAAACTGGTCCTCATTGCGAAGCCGGGGCGCCCTGCGGACTCACCGTCCGCGTACCGACCCATCGTGTTGCTCGACGAGGTGGGCAAGCTCTTTGAAAGAGTAATTGCAGTAATTGCAGACCGCCTTGTCACGCACCTAGTGAAGACGCACAAGTATCATTCGGCGTGCCTCAAGGAAGCGTACTAGGTCCAACATTATTTTTGACCTATATTAATGACCTCTGCAACTTGACCATCAAAAATGCTAAAATTTTCACTTACGCTGATGATACAGCTGTTGTATTTTCTGGGAAATCCTGGAAAGAGGTCAAAGACTATGCTGAGTTGGGTATAGCTATAATAGCCAAATGGTTAAAATGTAATTTACTCACATTGAACACCTCAAAAACCAACTTTATATGTTTTAGTATAAATAACCGTACTCAGCCAGACGAACACTTTGCATTAAAAATTCATCAATGTGACTGTATAAATAATCAAATTTGCAAATGTCCAACAATCGATAAAGTAACTCATACGAAATACTTAGGAGTGGTTGTTGACCAAAGGCTATCTTGGTACCAACATCTCGAACAAGTTACAAACAGAGTCAGAAAGCTTAGCTGGTTATTTAACTCTTTGCGTCATGTTGTCCCAAAATCTTTCCATACTCGCCACAATTCAAAAAGAAACCTTCTGAATGAAATATATATTAGTCTAGTACAGTCAGTTTTGACGTACTGCATCCCTGTTTGGGGAGGGGCTACTAAATCAAAATTCATAGATGTTGAACGGGCACAACGCGCTCTAATAAAAATTATGTATTTTAAGAAATTGAGATTCCACACTGACGAACTATTTCAGATTAGTGATCTGCTGTCTGTAAGAAAATTATATATAATACAGACTATCTTGAAAATGCCCAAAACTTTACCGTTCGACCCTTCCAAATTAACAAAAAGACGAAAGGACAATATTGCACAAATTCCCCAATCACGTACTCGATTTGCTAGGATTCAATTACAAAAACGTTCAGCCCATTTATATAATAAGATAAATAAGGAAATAAACATATATACAAAACAATACTATGAATGCAAAAATTCTTTAATTAATTGGATAAAACTTTTAAACTATGATGAAACAGAAGCACTGTTGACACTTGTATCATGATGCACGGTTGCTTTTACTTGCAATTGAGTGCAATCGTTTAAGTATTATTGGGATAGTGGTTGCTCGCACTCACCTCACATCACTTGTAGGCACACTCATTTTACACACACATAAACCTGCTCACACATTGACTCATATACACAATTACACAAACATTATACTCACACTCACACACACACACACACACACACACACACACATACACACACACAAATATTGTTTGTTAATATAAATATATAAATATTGAAAGTTGATTGTGAAGGAGCGGAGTCTCCCAATACAGGCATTACTCTGCTTAAAGGGAGGCTCCAATCTCAATTCTGTTTATGATATTTAGCTGAAGAAATAAATGTATTTTGATTTTTGATTTGATTTGATTTGACCTAACACGGGTGGGGCCGGATCTTTCGGACGGCCAATTCGGCTTTCGCAGGGCGCGCTCTACGGTGGACGCCATAATGCGTGTGCGAGCCCTCACGACGAGGGATGCGGTGTCCCAGGGCAGGTGTGTCTTGGTGGTGTCTTTGGACATCGCCAACGCCTTCAATTCCCTGCCCTGGGGTAGCATTAGGAGGGCACTCCGGTATCACCGGGTGCCTGACTACCTCTGTCACGTTGTCGAGGCCTACCTGTCGGACAGGTACATTATCTACCCTGGTCACCTAGGAGAGTGGAAACGGCGAGAGATGTCGTGCGGTGTTCCGCAGGGATCGGTACTAGGACCACCCTTGTGGAACATCGGGTACGACTACGTGCTGCGCGGCGATCTACCTGACGGGGTCAGCGTGGTCTGCTACGCAGATGATACGTTGGTCCTGGCGCGGGGAGAGTCGTACCAGGCGGCGGTCGAACTAGTGACACGCGGGGTTGCGACAGTCGTGGAGAGGATCCAAGAGTTGGGACTCGAGGTGGCATTGCACAAGTCCGAGGCCATGTGCTTCCACGGCCCTCGGAACGCGCCACCATCGGGTTCCCAACTAACGGTAAGAGGAGTTCACATTGGCGTCGAGTCGACGATGGACCTTGGACTTGTCCTCGACAGCCGATGGAATTTCGAGGAGCATTTCCGACGTCTGGCTCCCCAAACTGGATCGTACAGGGGCTGCCCTCAAGCGGCTCCTGCCCAACCTAGGGGGTCCAGACGCCTCCTGCCGGAGGCTCTATGCAGGAATCGTTCGGTCCATGGCCCTTTATGGGGCGCCGGTATGGGTGCCGTCACTTTGAAAGCGACCGGCGGCCAAGCTGAACGCAAGCCAGAGGGTCATGGCCATCCGGATGGTGCGGGGATACCGCACGATTTCCCGCGAAGCAGCGAGCCTCCTTGCTGGCCAACCACCGTGGGATTTGCAGGCAAAAGACCTTGCACGCATGCACGATCTGCGCATGGAGATGCAACGCCGGGGCGAAACTCCGCTGCCGCGCCAAGTCGCGGCATGGCGGGAAGACTTCCGGTGAGATCTCATGGTGGAATGGCGACAGCGACTGTTGCAACCCAGTGCTGGGCACGCCATAATTATGGCGATAAGTCCCCTCTTTGAGGAGTGGTTGGAAAGACCTCACGGCGTCCTTACCTACCGCATGACGCAGGTCCTCACCGGACATGGTAAGTTCGGGAGGTTCCTGCACCGAATTCGTGCAGAAGAGACGCCCGGGTGCCACCATTGTGTGGACCGCCCGGAGGACACGGTGGAGCATACGGTAGAGGTGTGCACCGCTTGGGCAGAGCACCGCCATGTCCTCGTGGGGGCGATCGGCGGCAGCGATCTCTCGCGCTGGGCCTTGGTACAGGCCATGGTGCGGAGCGAGGAGGAGTGGCAGGCGGTCGCCTCCTTCTGCGAAGCAGTAATGCTAGCGAAGGAGGCGGCCGATCGCGTGAGGCAACGGTCCTCACGCCCCAACCGCCGCCGGGATTCCGATCCCGATTTCCGGCCACCGTAGGCGCGGGCTAGCGCACGGCGAGCAATGGGTGGCTCGCCGTCCGACCGTCCGGTAACCGTCTGGACCGAGCCCAAGTCGTCGACGGTGCGTGTTGTTCCACGCGCGCCTCAAGGAGTTGTCAGCAACTGTAGGGGCCCAGCAGGGTCGAAGCCTACCGGGGCCAAGGGTCTGATTCTGAAAGGAAGACTCGGCCCTGGTACGAAAGGCAACGAAGGAACAGGAGTGGGTTTTTAGTCAGTAAAAGTCTGACACTATCTCCCGCCTCGCCCAAGAGCGGGGGATGTCATAAGATGATTTTCCCACCGAAAAAAAAAAGCTGTTGTTGAATAATTTGTATGTTGATTTACCTACTAATGTTAATTTACCCACAAATGGTATTTTGATCATCATTTCAGCCGAAAGACGTCCACTGCTGGACATAGGCCTCCTCCAAGCGTCGCCACAGCGAACGGTCCTGTGCGTCTCGCATCCATCGGACTCCCGCAACCGTTACCAAGTCATCGGTCCACCTTGTAGGAGGCCTTCCAACGCTACGTCTTCCAGTACGTGGTCGCCATTCCAGAACCTTTCGGCCCCAACGGCCATCTGTTCTGCGAGCAATGTGCCCTGCCCATTGCCACTTTAGTTTGGCGATTTTTCGTGCTATGTCGGCAACCTTGGTTCTCCTGCGGATATCTTCATTCCTGATTCGATCACGCAAGGAAACTCCGAGCATAGCCCTCTCCATTGCCCTGTGGGTGACTTTAAGCCTTCTGATGAGGCCCATTGTAAGCGACCACGTTTCGTAGCCATATGTCATCACTGGCAACACGCACTGGTCATAGACTTTCGTCTTGAGACGCTGTGGTATATTGGACGAGAAGATACCGCGCAGCTTCCCGAACGCTGCTCAGCCGAGTCGGATTCGACGATTGATCTCTTTCTCGAAGTTAGACCTTCCCAACTGGACCGTCTGTCCCAGGTAAACGTAGTCGTCTACAACTTCGAGTGTAGAGTCCCCGACCTTGATAGGAGTGGGTGCTACATGGCTGTTTACCATGACTTTGGTTTTGTCCATGTTCAGTTTAAGTCCCACTCTTTCGGAAGCTCTACAGAGGTCACCAAGCATTGTACTGAGCTCCTCCGTAGTCTCAGCCATGACTACTATGTCGTCGGCAAACCGAAGGTGAGTGATGTACTCGCCATTGACATTAATGCCTAGCCCTGTCCATTCCAAAACCTTGAAGACATCCTCCATTGCTGCCGTGAACAGTTTCGGAGAAATAATGTTTCCCTGCCTCACACCCCGCTGCAAGAGGATAGGTTTCGAGGTCTGGTCTTGTAGTCGGACTGACATAGTGGCGTTTTTGTACAAACACTTCAGCACTTCGATATACCGATAGTCAATTTGGCACCGTTGGTGAGACTGCAGTACAGCCCAAGTTTCAATCGAATCAAAGGCTTTCTCGTAGTGCACAAACGCTAAGCAGAGAGGCTGATTATACTCTTCAGTCTTCTGTATAACCTGCCGCAGCGTATGTATGTGGTCCACGGTGCTGAAGCCTTTTCGAAATCCGGCTTGTTCGGGAGGCTGGAAGTCGTCGAACCTGCGCGCGAGACGATTCGTGATGACTCTGGAAAACAGCTTGTAGACATGGCTCAGAAGCGAGATGGGCCTATAATTCTTAAGCAGGGCATTATCGCCCTTCTTAAAGAAGAGTACCACCACGCCTCTGCTCCACGCCTGTGGCGTTTTTCCCTCGAGTATGACGGAATCAAATAGCTTCTGAAGGGCCTTAAGGACCGGTTTTCCACCCGCCTTCAGGAGTTTGGCCTCTTGGCGTCCTCACCCGACGCCTTGTTATTTTTTAGCTGCTTCAGAGCCATCCTAATCTCGTACAGGCTGACGTCCGGGATATCTTCGGTATAGTGTCGAGTCAATCTAGCTCTTGGGTCGTTTACTAGATTTACAGCGGGTTTAGCGATAGACGTGTATAACTGTCCATAAAAAGCCTCGATCTCTCCCAGAAGCTCCGATTTGGCGGATATGACTCTGCCATCGTCGGTCTTCAGTTTCGTGAGCTGGCTTTGCCCAATAGACAGATCTCGTGCAAATACTTTAGAGCCCTTATTCCGCTCAATCGCATCCTTAATCCTTGCGGTATTAAAGCGGCGAAGGTCGCGTTTCAGGGACTTCGAGATTTGTCTATTGAGCTGCCGGTATATGCACGCATCGTCTGAAGACTGTAGAATCATCTCACGTCTCTTCTTCATTAGCTCGAGGGTCGGATCGGAGAGCTTCTTATTCTTATTTGTACGGTGAGTCTTGAAAAACTTAGACCCGACCGTATGGACAGTTTCCACGAACCCATCGTTATATTCATCCACGGAGCTTCCTAGGTGCTCGAAACGATTGTGGAGTTCGAGCTGAAAGCTCTCGGGGTTTTGGATCTGGATCTGTGCTGGACGGAGCGTAGACTTCATCAGTCGAGACCTTTCAAGCTTAATGTTAGTATTCAATGTGCCTCTTACGACGCGGTGATCACTTCCAGTTTTCACCGCGTTGATCACAGAGACATCATTGAATATTTGCTTTTTCGTCGACAGGATGAAGTCAATCTCATTTCTAGTTGCACCGTCAGGACTTTGCCAGGTCCACCTTCTATGCTCACGCTTTTTGAAGAAGGAATTCATCATATAGAGGCCCTCCGTCTCCATAAAGCTAGCCAGTAGGTGTCCCCGGTGATTCCGACGTCCAAATCCAAATTGCCCCACTCGCAGCTCGTCACCGTCTCGTTTGCCCAGTTTCGCGTTAAAGTCCCCCATGACCACGGTGAAGTGAGTCTTAGAACCATGCATGGCTCTTGATATATCCTCATACATGGATTCTACTTCGTCGTCGGGATGTGTCGAGGTCGGGGCGTAGACCTGTATGACCTTCAGCGAATATCTTGATGATATTCTGAGTATAAGGTACGCCACCCTGGTCGACACACTCTCGATCTTCACCACATTGTTCCCAAGGGACTTGTGGACGATAAACCCGACACCACCCTGGGACTGCTGGTCACCCTCCCGGAAATAGAGCAGGTTACCGGATTTGAGAATTATCGTATCCTCCCCCTGTCTTCGGACTTCAGACAATCTCACAATACTCCATCGCAACCTGCTCAATTCCTCCTCAAGTTCGGTGATCTTCTCGTCAGTCCTCAGTGTACGCGTGTTATAAGTTGCCAGGTCGAGTCGTTTAATAGATGGGTAGCCAGATCTCATCCGGATCTTCGCACCCCTTGCCTCGTCGTGGCCTTGACCGCTACCGGAGTCAAGGGTAGACGGGCTGCCGGGCACTAGGGGCCATTTTTTCTTTCTGTTTTTCATGTTGGGGGGGGGGGGTTGCCATAATCGCCACGCTTGGCAGACGGGTTGGCGATCGCAGTTTGATTGTTGTAATGCACAGAGGACATTCATTGCTGCTGCCCATTCTCTGGTATGTCCCTTAGTCGCCTCTTACGACACCCTCGGGAAGAGATGGGATGGTGTTATTCTTAACGTCCGGACACCATACGGAATAACTGATTGATTTTGATCAACTGACTGTTAATTTTTATCACTTATTATTAAAGGAAACTAATAACTTATATACCTACTTATTTTATTCCGCACAACACACATTTTTTTGTGGGAAATTTTGCGATTTTGTGTGTGGGATAATTTTTTGTTAGTGGTTTTCTGGTGTTTTTAAAAGTTAACTCTAGTGGTAAGTTAATGTAACGTTGGCAACACGTACCTCCTCTCTAGTAGTCTCGTCAGAGCAAAACAGACTTGTTGCAGACAAATCTGCGGTGTCGTAGACAAATCTGCGACGTCGTAGACAAGTCTGTCTAAGACAGTCTTGTCTCAAATGTGCGCAAGCCATAACTCTTTACTGTGTTCCGAAAGATTGGGACATCAGTAATGTTGCAAATAAATAATTTGAAGTCATTTGCATCAAGTGCCCTGCAGTCTTTTTATAATTCAAATTAATACTTAAATAGTGTAAATATAATTAATGACCTGAACTAAATATATCTACTTAAAATTATTCTCCCCTCGAGCGCCGATTGTACATACGGTTGTACAAGTTGAATGACCTCTTGACTTATATTATTACTGTGTGCCTGGTCTGAAACAAATACATATTTCAATTTCGTGTAATAACAGAACAGCATTTGAAGATGACTGGTTTTTTTTTTGGGTGGGAAAATCATCTAATGACAAATCTCGCTCTTGGGCGGAGCGAGAGATAGTGTCAGACTTTTACTGACTAAAAACCTACTCCTGTTCCTTCTTTGCCTTCGTCCCAGGGCCCCGAGTTTCACTTTCACACTACCCGTGGCCCCAGTAGTCTTCGACCCTACTATTATATTATATGCCCCTACGATTTGCTGACATCTACATGAGGCGCGCGTGGAACACTATGCGCCGTCGACGACTTGGGCTCGGTCCGGACGGTTAGCGGACGATCGGACGGCGAGCCACCAATTGGCTCGCCGTCCGATCACTCCGCCTGCCACTCCTCCTCGCTCCGGACCATGGCCTGTACCAAGGCCCGGCGCGAGAGATCGCCGCCACCGATAGCCCCAACGAGGACACGGCGTTGCTCTGCCCAAGCGGGACACACCTCCACCGTGTGCTCCACCGTGTCCTCCGGGTGGTCCACACAATGGTGACACCCGGGCGTTTCTTCCGCACGAATCCGGTGCAGGAACCTCCCGAACTTACCATGTCCGGTGAGGACCTGCGTCATGCGGTAGGTAAGGACGCCATGTGGTCTTTCCAGCCACTCCTCAAAGAGGGGACTTACCGCCATAATTGTGGCGTGCCCAGCACTGGGTTGCGACAGTCGCTGTCGCCATTCCACCATGAGATCCCGCCATGCCGCGACTTGGCAGCAATACAGGCATCCGTTCATAAGCGCTTCTGAGCGCGGAATGACGCGAGAAATCGTGCGTTCGGTGAAAAATGTATGAAGAAAAATTGTTAGTGGTTTTATTTTGGTCATAAATCCTAAAGTTATTTATGTAGGTTCAAAATAATTAGCTACATGGATAGAAGACTATATAAGCTGTATTATTTTATGATTTTTAAGCTGAAAAAGTGCACTGGATTTAGCTTACGTGTGCCTATTCAGACCCCGTTTGTTTCTAATTTTCTACGATTAGTGCGTTGGTAAAATCGTATTTATATGAAAATTTTATATGAGACCATAATATTTTTTTTACGCCATCCTGGAGATGAATATATTGTCTTTTATTTGATACCATTACATCCTCATAGTTATGGTTCCTAGTGCATCATAATGGTACCCGAAAAACCGAGATATTTGTCAAAAAGCGTAAAAGCGTCCTTAATCAACACGGTATGGCAACGGCAAAATAGCTGGGTATAGAGTAAAGACCACAGATGCGACTCACCTGACGGGGCCTTCTTTTTTGAGTGGGAAATCATCTAATGACTTCTCTCGCTCTGGGGCGGAGCGAGAGGGCGTGTAATTATGACTTTTAATGACAATTCAAATAAGTCCAAACACGGCTAGGATACATTGACTAATTACGGAATTCCGGTGCATACCTTCCGGGTCCATCATCATCATCAGATAACTTCGACGATACCATTTTCAACAATACTATTCAGAACCATTTATTTATTTGTACTGTTATAGTTGCTTAACTATCTATATATATTATATAGGCATTGCCGGATTAAGCCGGCGCGGGGCCTGTAGCAAATTCGACCAAGGGGCCCCAGATACTAATTAATTTATTAGTAGATACTAATTAATTTAGTACTTTTTGGAAAATCCTAGATGATGATCGTTTTTTGCATACCCCGAACGATTAGAGATTTAAAGGCGAAATTCTAAAAAACCGGAGTAATCTCGAAAATTATGCTTAGGACATTTTAGATTTTCTTCTGATAAATAATACATCATCGAAAAGACTCCCTTCTTTTCGATGATGATGGCGAAGCCTTTGTGAATCTATACAGAAAAGGTGAACAGTTAAGAGTTACTAGGAATAGGATGCAAAATTTATTTTTCTTTGGAGAGGGTAGGTTCAACCATTCTTTAATTGGAATGATCTTTCCAAGAGATTGATCTCATCAACATGCCAACATTGATCGTCATTATCATTTTAACTGAAAGGCGTCCACTGCTAGACAAAGGTTTCTCTCAAGTGTCGCCACAACGGCCGGTCCTGTTTATCACGCCTCCATCGGATTCCCGTGAACCTTACCAGGTTATCGGTACCCTTGTTGCGAGGCCTTTCAACGCTGCGTCTTTAGGTATCCGATCGCCACTCCAGAACCTTTTGGCCCCATCGACCATCTGTTCCGCGAGCAAGGAACCCAGCTCACTGCCACTTAAGCTTATCTTCACGCAAGGAAACTCCGAGCATAAGTTATGCATAACCCTCTCTATTGCTCTTTGGGTGTATTAAAACCATCTGATGAGGCGCATTGTGAACGACCACGTTTCAGACCCATATATTATTATATACACTACGCACTGGCAATGTCATATTCACATAGATACACAAAATATGAATTGTAGTTCCCTAAAAACCTTGTTTAAGCTTATTCTTAGTAGGGTTATTAGGAATAAGCTTAACTGAGGCTACACATATTAAAATAAAGTAACTTTAGCCAGCGGCTTCGCGCGTGGGAAGCCGCTGGCCAATTCTAAGAGATCTTCTATTCTGTAGTTTACTTGGAGGTAAGTCTGAAGTAAAGTGACTACACATCACATCCAAAGAAAATGCTGTATTTAGAGTTCATGCAGTACAAATATTTTGACTAGTTTTTTTTTTTACGTTCAAGTGCGGGATCCCTGAACGCGCGGGGCCCCCAAATGCGCGGGGCCTGTAGCATTTGCTACTCTTGCTACATGGCTAATCCGCCACTATCTATAGGCAGATTGCTTTATGGTTTTTTTTTTTTTGCACTATAAAATCGTTTTATCTTGGACACGTACCTAACAAGAAATGAATAAGGACATAACGGATATCATTAAACAAATGAATTAGACCGATATAGCATGATTAAGATTTTGCAAATCATAAAAAAATATATCATGACTTGCAATTACAATGCTTTAGCGTCACAACATATCGATATGTGACGCTAAATCGTTCTATATTTTTGGACGGCCGCGATAAGGGGCATTCGAAATTCGAAGTAGACAGACATCTTATCTGTATTATATAATCTATGGTCGCATGTTTATAAACTGCGACCGGCCGGCCGGCTATTGAGTAATTCAGCCAGTGCGTTGTGAACCGTCTAAGAAGAAACTTGTCACAAAATGGCGCGCGTAAGTACTACAATTTTAATATTATTACTATAATATTATTGTAAATGTATAAGTATGTTTATCAGTTGTCTAGTACTCATAGCACAAGCTCTGCTTAGCTTGGGACTACAAGATGTTTTGATAGTTGTGGAAAATTATTATTATTATCTTGAAACTGTAGAGCAAGGATGTGATGGAGCTCTGAAAAAAAAAAACAGTTACCTAAACCGATATAACAGTTTCGGATAGTTTCATTTATATTTTTATTATTCGCTAGACTGTCCGAAAGACAGTCTCGGTCCGAAACCAACGGATAAATCCGAAATATTTTCATATACGTACCCGTATCTGAATCCGACATAATATTTAATTTAATATCCATAAAATTCTTGCAATGGATTAGGTACCTAACAAATCTATATCTATACATATAATAAAACAGTAAAATTATTTTGCGATGGTATTAATTGGCGCAAAAACTACTGAACCGATCCTATTCAAATTTTGCATACATAATCCTTATAGGTCAGTGCATCTGTTAGGCTATAAATTATCACGCTATTTGCTATGGGGGGTGAGCAATAATCCAAAACGTCAGTGTTGAACGACATTTACCGCGAGTTCGATTCCCAGCTACAGTTAAAAATTTTGTCATTATTTTATCTTCTTTTTGTAATAAAATAACTTTTACCATTTTTTCAAAATAAAATTGACATTTCTATTCGATATCTTCTAAATATATTGTAAAAACTAATCAAAACACATAATAAAATCGAATTAGTAAAATATGGCACCACACGCAATTCAGATACTCGCAACGCCATCTAAAGACTCAAAGTAGAAATAATGATGACAATGACAGTTGAACTTCATATTTGATAGATGGCATTGTGTATTTTACGTAATTTTCTGAATGGCGGAAGAATGACCATCACCCACGTTTGCACACAGTTCTATTGTTCAAAATTGGAGGAAAATAGTTATGGTTAAACTGGTGTTAGACGGAGGAATTTTTAACAATCCTACTGCTTTTTTTTTCCATGATTGTAACAAGATAATTGACCATGATTATTCAAGGGATACCAACCAAAAAAGGCGATAAAAGTAAACAAGTATATGTATTTAATTATTGATTTTAAAATAACACGGCCAAATTTTCGGAAGGGGTTGCATGGCACCTTGTGTTGGAAGGCCCCAGGTAGACCGATGACCTGGTGAGGGTCGCGGGAATCCGATGGATGCGAGACACACAGGACCAGTCATTATGGCGACACTTGGGGAGGCCTATGTCCATGATAATGATAATGATCGTACTTTTTTTCTTCATTTTTTAAGAGTGGAAATCATCCAATGACTTCTCTGGTTGGAGCGAGAGGGCGTGTCAAACTTTTACTGACTTTAACCACACTTGTGCCCTTCAGTTGCGCTTTGAAACATCTCTTTGAGGAGCGCGTGGATCACTACGTGCTGTTACGACTGGGTTCGGTTCGGTTAATTACCGGACAGCCGGACGGCTAGCTACCCATTGTTCGATGTCTGCAAGCCTGCGTCGTCTGGTCGTCGGGGTAGGAATCTCGGCTCGGCCGCGGCCTCCTCCTTCGCTAGCATTGCGGCTTTGCAGAAGGAGGCGACCGCCTACCATTCCTCCTCGCTCTGGACTATAGCCCAAACCAGGCCTCGGCGCGAGAGGTGACTGACGCCGATTGCCTCCACGATGACACGGTGGCGATCCGCCCTTGCGGGACACACCTCTGTATGCTCCACTATGTCCTCCGGGATGGCACCTTGCGGCCTAATAATGGCGTGATTTATTGCAGTTTCTGCTCCATATAAAACGGGGTCAAAAGTGGTTTACGTTCCTGATCACTGATGTATCTCAGATTCCTGGCAGCTTTACGTTGACATTTGGACGTTACCTCCTTGCAGTGAGTGGTGACCAACACTGGAACAACCCTCTGAGGGAGGCCAGTCTCAGGGATAACACTAATCATCGGCTGCTACATTTGTTTACCGTAATTTCATTGTTTTATGGATACACAAGCTCAGGACTGTTGAGGGTGTTTCGAGCGGTTTCTGTTCCGGATTCGGTTGGAAGTATCCTGATATTACCATTTTGCGAATCGCCCGGAGGACCCGGTGTAACATGCGGTGGAGGTCTATCACATTTGGGTGAACCGCCGTGTCCTCATAGAGGCAATCGGTGACAGTGACCTCTCGGTTTGGCCATCAATATGCGAGTTTGATTGGGCGGGGATACACGCGCTCAAGATTTCGCCGAAATTCATTCAACGGGGACGTCAGTTAAATACACACCAAAAAATCCTAGGTAAATGAACAAGTAATTTTTACGCCCAAAATGATCAAGCTGCAACAATCAATGCAAGCATGCTCTCGCAAATTCTTCATAAGTACTGTTGTGGAGGAAGATAGTTGATGATGATGATGGTAGTTTTTGGATTCACTGGCTTTTTGGCTTTGCAATATCAGTGCACTTTATTCAGCTGAAGGTCGGTGTCCCGATTATGCTCCTTCATTTACCTCTACCAAAGCTGTCTAACGGCTTAAACTCATCAGTGAAAAATTATTGAGGCGAAAATTTTACGGGAGGTAACTCTTTCGAACAATCTCGCAGACATCGGCCCTAGAGGGCCCATCCATTTGCTGACATCTCTTTGAGTCCGGTGCAGAATACAGCGCGCCGTCGATTCAGGATTGCTTTGACCAGACGGCCGGACGGCACCACCGCAATCCCGGTTTGCGATGGCTGGTAATCGCCCTGCGGCTTTCAACACCCGGAGCATCACTTGCAGCGACATTTAAGGAGTCAGAATGTCCTATCCCTCATAGTTTCAGCCACCTTCTTCGATCGTAGTGCTTCACTGAAGGAGGCTACTGGTTGACATTTTCTCCACCAATCGCCTCCAAGAGGACACAGCGGTGCTGGCGCTCCGACCAAGCGGGACCGACTTCCACCGTATGCTCCATCGTATTCTCCAGGCGATTCGCACAATGGTGATACCCGAGTGTTTCTTCCCGTTGAATTCGATACAGATACCTCCCAAAACACCCACATCCGGTGAGTCCTGCACAAAGAGAGGATGCCGTAACGCCTCTGTAGACACTCTTCAAAGACAGGCATTACCGCTGCGATTGTGACGTGCTCACTGTGGCGAGGGATTAAAATCATACAATGTGTTTCACCAGAACATAAACCAGAAACATACATAAACTAATAATTTCTTTTCTTTTGGGGTAGGCAGAAATGCCAACTGCTACGACCCTTACATACTCTTTCTATTCATTGACATTCATACATTTGGATCTGGACGAGTACATAACATGTTTCCTGAAGGTAATTTGCGTTTTTACTTTTAACCGTTTTATGTTAAAGTACAATAAATAATTGCGTTGCTTTCAGAATGAATTGCAAGCTCAGAATGATTGTACGTTTTACAAACTTAACGCAGACGAAGTCGCGGGCAACAGCTAGTTAAAGAATAAAATAATTACGATTCGATAAAAGATGTAAAATTCAATGCGAATTGATTAAAACTTTTAAAAGAATTGCATGCGCTGCAATAATTATGTACATAGATGATAATTTCTATTTTTATCACGAAACCACAGAATAAGTAACACAAAACATGAATATTTACGATTATTCGTAATTTTATGTATGGGAACAATGGATATAACTATTTCGTGAAATTAAAACCATAAAAGTCTTGTTTACATAGCATGGGTATGATGACAACAGGATGAAAATATCCATCTTTATGATGACAGAAAAGGATGGGTAGATTACATTGTACTACATATCGAGGGGTCAAAGTAATAATGTTATCTGCAATTTTGCGATTTTCTAATAGTTGCAGAAACTTACTAAATATTCATATTCTAAGACAAGGAAACTCGTCTTTTAAGTGTCAAAAATGTAGTAATGATAGTTGTTTTTTTCAACAATATTTTTGAAAAAAAAAATAGACTAAATAACTGCTTATTAATCATTTATTAATACTAATTATCAGAAAATCGCGAAATTGCAGATAACTTTATTTACTTTGCACTCGTCGATATGAATCCGACATCTGTCATCCGCACCATCCTATCCTGCGGGGCTATTGCGTAACTCTGTTGACAGAGTTCAAGTGATGATCACTTGTTAACAATGTGCATCATTGAACTGTCAAACAGCTAGTTTCGTATTGCCTATCTTCAGTGACCAACTGCAGTGACGTCATTAGCCACTGGTGCCTTTGATAGCCACCGTAACACGTTTTGACAGATGTTATTGTATCGATACTTTTAAAATTGCGATTGTGTAAGCTTTTGTAGCTGTATAATAGTCGATAAAATTTTAGAGTGGTTACAATAGGCACCGTAAATTTTTATAATTCACCACATTTCCATTGTAGTTTGTTAGTCACTTGTGTGATACGTAATATCAATTTATGAAATTGTCAGTTGACAACTAAGTTTAGTGTGCAACGAATGCTAGTTGACAACTGTTATTGAAAAAGTTAGCCAATAGCCCCCCTGATAATGATTTTAATTTACCAGTTTAATTACCTACCCTCAATAGATACGATTTTACTATATATTTGTTACTTCAGTTTCTAACTCCAACTAGGAGTGTGTAACTCAACTGAACCGACTCAGTGTTCCGAAACATTTT
>CAJHVM030000017.1:0-52581 GCA_905147345.3 Mythimna impura
AAATCAGTTGTGTGATCTAAAATAGTTTGTTTATTGCTCGTTACCCAGCCATCGCCCACAAGACATAGTCTCTGGACAGAGCTTCAATGATGATCGGCACCCTGTGCCGACATCAGAAGTGGGATTCCGAGCAAATAAACAAGAGCAGCACGAAGGTTACGTAACGCCGGTCACGAAAAAAATAGCAAGAGCCAAGACAAGTAGCGGTCATTATTTGAAATGGAAAATTAGAAAGTGAAGACCTGGAATGAAGCACTGGACCGAATAAAATTCAAAGTTCCGTTAATCAATGTCTGTTTTTTTCCAGGTTTTTTCTGGGGTTTTTCCCTAATCCTGAGCAACGAATGTTGGACCATGATGACATTGTTTCCCCAGAAAGAAATAGGAACTGACTAAATCACCGTTTACTACCCAGATTGTGACCGGGACAAGACCGACGCAAATGCATGTTCACGATGTACCATTTTCCGGGAATACCTACGTCAGTGCGAAAGCCGTATCATCGAAGTTTGTTTCTTCTAAAACCTTTCAACGATATTTCTATACTGCGACGCCTTGTTAAGTCGACATTTTGTTATTGCGATGTTTCGTTATATCGAAAAACTGTACTGCGAACGATTTTAAAGCGAAAATATCATACTGCGAAGCCTTTTTCAGTCGCCGTCTTGTTACTGCGATGCTATGTTACTTAGGAAACTTACCTATTAATAAATAACAAGGAAAATTTTGGTTATGTTAATGTGTTTACTTAAATTTTAATCATTTATAGCCAAAAATTAGACGAACCTTTCAAAGGTCTACGATCTTAAACACTGATATTCATGACAGATTTCGTTTGTTTTTTGAATGTTAAACATTAAGAGGGTCCTTTTTCACTCGCCTATCGTCAACATGGAGCATGGTTTAAAAGCTTGATAATCCCGATTTCCGGCCACCGTAGGCGCGGGCTTGCGTACGGCGAGCAATGGGTGGCTCGCCGTCCGATCGTCCGGTGACTGTCCGGACCGAGCCCAAGTCGTCGACGGCGCGTAGTGTTCCACGCGCGCCTCAAGGAGATGTCAGCAACCGTAGGGGCCCAGCAGGGTCGAGGCCTACTGGGGCCATGGGTGATGCGAAAGTGACCCCCGGGGCCCTGGAAAATAATGGCAAAGAAGGAACAGGAGTGGGTTTTTAGTCAGTAAAAGTCTGACACGCCCGCCCACTCCACCCTAGAGAGGAAGAAGACATTGGATGGTCTCCTACCAAAAAAAAAAATTGTCCTGCCCGAAAGCTGGCTATACGTTAGAAAAAATAGAACCCGCAAAGCAACGTACCGTGTTCAATTGTGTTAAAGCTTGATAATTGTTAATATGAGTTTTGAATTTTCCCTCTTTTTCAGTAAATTTGCAAGGCTTCTATTGTTGGGCACGCCACAATTATGGCGGTAAGTCCCCTCTTTGAGGCGTGACTGGAAAAACCTCACGGCGTCCTCACCTTAATTCGGTACGGGTGTAATTTCGGGAAGTTCCTGCACCGGATTCGTGCGGAAGCGACGCCAGGGTGTCCCCACTGTGTGGACGAACCGGAGGACACGGTGGAGCACATGGTAGAGGTGTGCCCCGCTTGGGCAGAGCACCGCCGTCTCCTCGTGGGGGTGATCGGCGGCGGCGATCTGTCGCGGCGGGCATTGGTACAGGCCATGGTCCGAAGCGAGGAGGAGTGGCAGGCGGTCGCCTCCTTCTGCGAAGCAGTAATAGTAGCAAAGGAGGAGGCCGACCGCGCGAGGCAACGGTCCTCTCGCCCCCAGCCGCCGTTATTCCGATCCCGATTACCGGCCACCGTAGGCGCGGGCTTGCGGACAGCATGCAATGAGTAGCTCACTGTCCGAGCGTCCGGTAACCGTCTGGACCGAACCCAAGTCGTCGACGGCGCGTATTGTTCCACGCGCGCCTCATGGTGAAGTCAGCAAATCGTAGGGGCCCAGCAGGGTCGAAGCCTACTAGGGCCACGGGTAGTGTGAAAGTGAAACCCGGGGCCCTGGGACAAAGGCAATTAAAGAAGTAACAGGAATGGGTTTTTTGTCAGTAAAAGTCTGACATTATCTCGCGCTCCACCCAAGAGCGGGATTTGTCATTAGATAATTTTCCCACCTAAAAAAAAAAGGCTTCTATTGTTATACTTTTTTGACTTTGACGTGTCAAAGTTCATGCAAAATAGCAGATTTTCAGAGGTCTTTACTGGATTAGTTTTACACAAATTTTTAAATCGATTTCAATAGAAGCCTAGATAATTAAATATCCACAAGATACTGTGTTTCCAAAATATCTAATGAAAAATTGCAATAACGTCATAATCGCGTAAGAGCGGTTGTATGAAAAACAGTAAAAATGTATGTCGAGTTGGATGCCCTTTAGTATTTAAAATCGTACCTTAGCGTAGGTAACGAAATTAAAAGTTTAGTATTCCTAAGTAACATATAGCATCGCAGTAACAAGACGGCGACTGAACTAGGCTTCGCAGTATGATATTTTCGTTTTAAAATCGTTCGCAGTACAGTTTTTCGATGTAACGAAACATCGCAATAACAAAATGTCGACTTAACAAGGCGTCGCAGTATAGAGATATCGTTGAAAGGTTTTCAAAGAAACAAACTTCAATGATACGGCTTTCGCTCTGACGTAGGTATTCCCATTTTCCGGTACGTGCTTTGCTGATAATCGGAAGTCACCAGTGATTACAGCAAGAATTACAAACTTTTAGTTACCTGAAGTGTAAAATGCAAAGTGCAGTGCGTGTGTGTGTGCATGCCTGAGATGCAGTGTGTCAAGTGCGCTACCAGATCAGAAAATATTCGACACAAAACGTATGAAGACATCTCAAATGTCACCTGTCAAATGTTTCCACTGTGGAAAAATTGGACGAAGCAGGCTGTGTTTTCATAAGCAAGAAACAGTAGGAAACCGACAGAATAACGTGATATTCAAGCTTCAAGACTCAATCCCATGGTTAGCCACATCGTATGCTGCAAATTCTTAATTCTTAATTCTTTATTGCACACAAAACATACATAATACAAGGTGAGACATATACAGTTTATGTACAAAGGCGAGCTTAACTCAACAATGAGTTCTCTTCCAGCAAACCCTTGAGTTACAGAGAGAGAACACATTCGAGGGTAGGATCCAGTGCACAATATAAACCTTACATAACTAAATCTAATATATTATTATTATACAAGTCTAATATATAATTATAATATAAATACTATTACATACTAATATATACATATTAATATTATGTCAATAATGAAAGGAAGTGCTCTTTAAGTTTCCTCTTGAAGACATCCAGAGAAGGGCTGTCGCGAAGGGAGTGTGGCAGAGAGTTCCAGAGACGCACTGCAGTTACAGAAAAGGAACCGCCATAGCGGCTGGAAGTGTGACGCGGCGTACGAAGGAGAAGAGAAGAGGTAGTGCGACAGAGTTTACCCCTAGGGACGACATACTCAAAGCGTTCTCGAAGGTATTGAGGAGCTTTAGGATTATGCAGGATAGTGTAGAGAAGAGATAGTATATGTGTATCTCGCCGACGCCGAATTGGCAGCCACCCCAATCTGGTCCGAAACTCCGACACGTGGTCGTATTTACGGAGGCCAAAAATAAAGCGGATGCACAAATTCTGCAGTCGTTCAAGTTTGTTTAGAAGTACCTCCGAAGCATCTAGATAACAGACATCCGCATAATCAATGAGCGGTAGAAGAAGAGATTGAGCAAGATTAACCTTAGTGTGAAATGGTAGGAATTTTTGGAGACGTTTAAGAGACTGAAAAGAGTAAAAGACCCTCCTACTCTCATCAGCAACATGAACCTCCCAAGAGAGGTTAGTGTCCATATGCACGCCAAGGTTTTTAGCGCTTTTGGAGTAAAATATGGGCACAGAATCATACACTACTGTCGGGAGCGACTGCTGATCCAATAAGTTGAGCATGTATCTACCACCAACAATGAGCGCTTGGGATTTAGCTGGGTTTACTAAAAGTCCAAAGGATTTAGCCCACTTGTGAATGTTTTCAAGGTCATTGTTGATGGTAGCCACAGCTTCAGCGAGTTCGTCTACTTTACAATGACGATATAACTGCAAGTCGTCTGCATAGAGATGATAATTCGAAGTTAGGACCTTAGTGAGAGCATTTATAAAAATCGAGAAGAGAAGTGGAGAGAGGACGCCACCCTGAGGAACACCCGCAGCCAACTCACACCAATCAGAGGAATCCTCATCTGATCGAACAGACTGCGAGCGGCCCCGAAGATATGATTTGAACCACTCAATTACTGGTACTGAGACATTAAGAGAGGAAAGAATGCCTAAGAGGATGTCAAAGTCAACTGAGTTAAAAGCACTGCTGAAGTCCAGTAAGACCAATATTGTTAAACTTTTATTATCCATGGCCAGTCTTATATCGTCAGTTATTTTGACAAGAGTTGTCACAGTGCTATGACCAGGTCTGAAACCAGATTGGTAAGGACTCAGCAGGCTGTTAGAGGACAAATAATAAGAAAGTTGCTTTTGAACAACACTCTCAAGGACTTTGGAGAGGATTGGGAGGATGGATATTGGACGGAACTGGGATGGTGAGGAAGGATTTGAGACTTTAGGGAGCGGTAAAACGTGAGCCTTCTTCCAAGCAGATGGAAAGGAGTTATTGAATAGGGAAAAATTTACTATATGAGTTATGACAGGAACTATTTCACTCATAATAGGTAAGAACATTTGGATTTGAAGGCCATCGTCACCTACCGCCTTAGTGGATATGGATTGGATACATTTCTTAATATCTAGTTCAGTAACTGGGTGGAAGGAGAAAGAAGTATTTGCTGGCAATGGAAGTTTAGAAAGATCATTGAGAGTGGAGGATTTAACATCGTCATCGAGTATAATTGGTGACGTAGAAAAGTGCGCATTAAGTGCATTGAGGTCCATTTTATCAGGAGAACTCTTGCTAGTGGCTTTGCCAATACCAAGAGTTTTTAAAAATTGCCATACTTGTGTTGGGTTGAAATTATCAATTGAGTTGTGAATGTGGCGCCTTTTCGCATTCCTACACAAACGACCGCAGCTATTTCGCATCTTCTTATAAAACTCCCAGTTTTCTTCGGTGGGCCGCCTTCTGTATAACTGCTTGGCCTTGTCACGCTTAGCCATCTGTTTTTTTATAGCTGGGGTTAACCATGGCGCAGGAAGGTGCTTCACCCTCACCTTTTTAAGAGGAGCATGTGAGTCGTACAATCTCAATATAGTACTACTGAAAACTGACACCATAGTGTCCACATCGTCGCAGGTGAACACAGGTGACTAATCGATCCCACCCGCATCAGCCCTCAAACGCTCCAAATCAATGTTTTTAAAACTGCGAAGAACGAGAAATTTGGCCTTGCGTTTAGGAGGTCGAATCTTATAGGAAAGATAAATGAGGTCATGGTAGGAAAAAGGAGCAGGCAGCTGTCCATGTGTGGCTACTTTATTAGGGTCAGAAACTAGAATGATATCTAAGAGAGAAGGAGTACAGTGAGGAGCCCTGTGAGTAGCATTTAGTGGGAGCAAGTGCATATTGACAGAAGAAACAAGCGATTGGAGTTTACGGCTACGTGAATCTCCTTTAAGTAAACAAGTGTTGAAATCTCCGAGAATAAGCGTGTGATCATAACAAGATGAAAGATTTTCTAATTTGTTTTCAAACGAAGAAAAGTAATCAATTTGGCAGGACGGGCTATAATAAACACCTAAAAGCAGCTTTGTGTGTTGAAAGTCTATTTCAATGAATAGGTGTTCAGCAAACTTTGAGTAGACACTCGGAGACTGGTCAACAATCCTGTAGGCGATATCACCACGGAGATAAATGGCAACCCCTCCACATCCCTTGCTAGTTCTGTCATTACGCACAATCTTGTATCCCGGTAGAGAATATTGCGTGGATGGAAGTGCAGGCTTGAGAAAAGTTTCGGAAACAAGGACAGCATGAACAAGATCAGAGTCAAAAGATGATAACAGATCAGAGTAATGGGAAGGAACGCTTTGAGCATTTATATGAACCACGTTGAAAAATTTGCGACAATTTGAAAATGTGGAAGAAAGTTCGTCCCGAAGATTCAGAGAATTGTCATCGCTGGAAGCACTGGCAAAGCTCTGATCTGACGCACAAGAGGATGAGCACGAGAAGAAACTGTCATCTATGAGGTTATTTGACATAATAAATAATTTAAAATTATAAATAATCTATAAAACTAAAAAACTAATAAAAATACAAACAAAATTAATTTAGGTACTCAAACCTCGGTGCACTCGCTGACAACAGTTTTATTCTGTTTACATTAATAAAAGATGAAAAGCCAATATGCCACATTAATTAATTAATAAATAACACGTACGTATGTTTCTGAACGAAACTAAAAGTGACATTAGTGACAATTGTGTTAAACGTCAAACAAAACTTCAAAACAAATCAAAAATGTTAGATATTGAAAAAAAAAAATTAACAAGAAAATCGAGAGACCGACATACATAAGAATAATCATAAATACCTATACTCAGAAACAAAAGAAAGTATTGTGATGTTGCACCGTCATTTTGCTGGTTTCCGAGTTCTTTTTTCTGGAATTGGTTTTGATGCTACGGCTGAGGACTCGGAGACGGGGAACTGTGCAACAAGTTCTCGATACTCCGAGGCAGTCTCTATCTTCTTTCGCGTACTATCGGTGACTTGGATGACAATTTTCCCCTCAGATGTCCAGCACTTGTGTATTCCGAAGTGTTTCCGAGCATTCATAAATACCTCATGTCTTGGCCTAGTGAGAAACTCGGAAAGCGTCAGACCGGATCCCTTCAGCTTGGTCTTACTACGCCACACCTCGTTCCGCACGATGCGACTTTCGAAGCGAACTAAGAGGGGACGAGGCTTGCTGGTGTTACTGCCGAGGCGATGACATGCCGTTACGTCTTTCATAGTGATATCCCTCAACTCCAGTCGCTCCGACAAGATACCCAGGAAACGGGTACCAGGATCAGCTACCTTGTCCTCAGACAAACCGTGCAAAAGAAGCACCTTACCACGGGATGCCATCTCGTGCCTATCCAGCCCCACCACAAGCCACTCCATCTGGGACTTCAACGAACTCAGCGCCTTCCAGACCAGACTCTTGAACTCGATGAAATCTTTGGAGAGGCTGGCAATAGTTTTATGTGATGCTTCACCGCTGGCATTCCTCAATTCCTCCTCGTACTGTGTCATTCTAGTGGCAAATGTAGCAGAAAGATCCTCCACACAGTTTGATAATTTGGAGTATAGGTCCATAGTAGTTATTGCAGTGTTGGCAGTGAAGTGTAGAATTGTTGTGAAGGAGAGTTAATAAACTGAGTGAGTGCACCAAAGGTTAATGAAGAAGCTTAATAAGAATTCTGCATAAAATAGTTGCTTTTAATAATTTTTTTTAATTAAAATATACGAAATCAAAATCTTTAGTGTTTAACTTAGGACTACCCTCAGTCAGAGTCCAAATGCAAATGTGGAGAAAAAGGTCACATCTCCTTCCGGTGTCCTGATGAGAGTGACGCAGCGGTGACGGTGGCGCCAAGGCATCACGTAGCGAGCGAGAGGTTGACTGACGGGTGTTGTTGATCCTACGCCAGGAACAAGGTCAGGTATTCACATTCCATTTTAATTCTGGTGCTGAGTGTTGTCTCTCTTTCACTTTAAAGTCTGTCATCACTATTTCACGGCAAACGTAAACACAGTATTGTTACATTGAAGGGTCAGTTCAGTGTGTTCAGATCTATTTGCGAAGTGATATTTTGGCCGTGAAATATTGTTGCAAGGGTTCAGTTCAAATAGTAAAAATTGCTAAAGTTCACGACGTAAACAATTGTAATTACAACTACCCTCATTAGATCCAGTAGATACCGTTTCGATTTTTTATGACAGTGATGATTCCTCCATAGATAATTTTGACGATATTGACACTGACGTGTGACGTGTATCGGTATGCTACAAACGCGTGTTGTAAAAAGTAAACTTATCCGTTTGATTGACTCTTAATTGACTGTATAAAGATGACCATAGCGGTCTAGCGCGGAAGAATTAATAATGCGTGAGCGGGTAGATGATTGTTGCTGGCAAATATCTGTGCGTCCTGTGAAAACTGATACATCTCGAAAATGTCAACTTTTCAATATAGTAGTTTTTGTGTGTAAAAAATTATAAAATTTTGTTAGGATAATTTATTTTACGAAAATAGTGACACAATTTGTATTAGTGTCGTATTGTTTACAACCTATTAAGTTCCTGCTCAAAAGGCGTTAATACAGGAAGAGATATTTAAAAAAAAGCTATTTGTTGTATCAAAACACACCAAATGAATGATCGTGTATAATGATTCTAAATGAGTTGTATCGCTTTACACTTTGTGTGAAGCTTTGGTGAAAGGTGATATTGTTACATTGTCAGGTAGTTTATACGAAACTAAATCAACTCCTGTTCAAAGCTGTCAAACAAACAAGTAATATTTTTCAGTCGGCAGAAGCACTGTAAACACAAAACTCGTAAAATTTGTTGTTTTTGTTATTTATATCATTTTACACGAGAATAACGGTCGTGTTATTATGTGTTTTTTTATATAAGTTGACTTATATCTCAACTCAATTTTGTGTAATATGATACAAGAAACAGTTTAATGACAAAAGGCATAAAATAAAGTAAGTAATAAAAAGAAAAAAAAATGCCGAAACCTTTATTTATTTTTAATGTTAATAAGTAACACTTAATTGAAAATTAAATTATTTTAATTTAGCTCAATCTTAGTTAAATTTAATTTTGTAATGACCATATTCAATAGGTATTAAAAAAGGAAAGAATGAAATCAACGACATAAATCAACAAAATAACTTTAACGAATAATAGGTAATTTTTCATACAGGAAATACTTAAACAAAAATCAAATTCTCGGTATTCTTTGTGTAACTATACATAAATTAAAACAAATTTCAAACTAAATTAAACTTAAACTTTCTTCAAAATTAAACTTTGGAATTCTGTGAATGAATCAACAATATCACATGTTAGTACCTATAATAACATTAATTAAAAAACTTAAACTTAAAATAATATTCGACTTCCGTATCAAATTAAACATAATTCAATATTAATTTGTAGAACTAAATAAATCAACAACTTACTCCTAAAATTAAATATTTTTCAGTCTTCATCACTAGAGATCAAATCAGGATCAATATTTCTAATATCAGCCTTAGTTTTTAAATTTTTATAATAATTATGATAGCTAATGTCAATATAGGGCAATAACGAAATTAAATCATTCTTCTTCTCGTTTGAAATGAAATTTGGTCCCTTGCAGTTTATAAAATTATTGGCAAGTACTTCTAATCCATAACTTTTACCCCTTTTTGCAAACGAGATCATATTAAAGTCATTACCTTGCAAATCCGTTTTATATTTGAGGCACCGAAACAACGTCTTGTCAAACCGTAGAAGTTTAACATCGGCCCAAACGAACTTAATGTTGTCTTCATTATATTTTTTCATTATAAAGTTTTGTTTCAAAAAATCACTAAAATCGTAAAAGTTAGATTCAGTCATCTCGATAACAGTAAATTTCCCAGGTCTCTCTACCGATCGTATTAATTGAGCCCAATCTCGAGGATGATGAATATTCATAGTCGTTCTTTTTTTAGCTCTTTCTATTAGTGAATGGTCACTATCTACTTCCATTCTTGTATGGCCAGGAGTCAAAAATTTGTGCTCTATGGAAATGATATACGGCAGATCGTGAGCAGCTACAAGATTACCGATATAATTTGCTCTTTTTTCATATGAGCCTAAGTGCCAGTATTCTGTAAAAACATTTTCCAATACCTGCTTTGGGATTTTTTCCTTACATTTTGCTCTACAGTCCGGTAACTCTTTTAATTCTTTACGTTTCTTTAATTTATCTGTCTTTATAAAATACTCTTCTCCCTTGTTTCTAGAGATATTTCGTGCAATTCTTTCACATCTTCGTTCTTTTTAGCATCTCTTTTCTTCCGGCCGTCCCTAGTCACGGTTTTGTTATTCCAAAATGAATAAGATGGTACCGCATCATTGCACTGATTTGGTTCTTCAGATAAGTTGTTTAACTCATCACTAATATTATGCTCGGGTAAAGTATTGCATTCGTTATTTCCTTCTTCAGAATAACATGAATTGCGTGAATAAGTCGGTGCTATATCATTGCATAGGTTTGGTTCTTCAGGCAAGTTATTTAGATTAATATTCCTATTTTCTTCGGTTAAAGTATCGCAATTTTTATTATCTTTGCTACAGGTACTACTGCATGAACTGTCAGAAGTTGAAATTCTTATATGTGGTTTTCCTGTTAATCGCAATACAGATCCATTTATAGAATCATAAGAACTGTCACTGCTATATTCATCAGAACCAGGTATATAATCATCACTACTCGAAGAACCGAAATCACCATCAGGAGATGAACCATTATCCTCGTCGCCGCATATTTCTTTGACTGACATGTTATGTTTAGAAGGACTCTGCTCTAATAATATTTCCTTGCTATTTGACTTAATACGGTTATATTTATTATTTTGACAGGAAGAAGAAGAAATGTTTTCATCTATGAAAACATAATCTTTTTCATTCTCATTATTTATGTTTAACATGTCTAACATGCGTTTTGCACGGCAAGAACGAAGCTGCAACAATGATATTTTACATTGTAGATCATCATAAAACATAATAATAACAAAGAGAAATAAGCGATATCATAAACAAGTATTCATTACTTTATAATTATAAAATTCACAATAATAAATAGATTTCATGTATTTTGATATAACTGGAAATTATTATGTGTAAATTAATATTAGTCCTTGTTATTAGGAACACGCGAAAAAATTTAGAATTTTGTGTAAAATGATACATCTAATACGTACGTTGTGCGCCATGTTGGATTGTTGTGACAGCGCGCGCGGGCACCTTCTCCAGTAGTACGTGCGGCACTGACCCCGCGCAGACGGCGATACCCCCGCAATAACGTCCCCCGCGCCCCGCGCAACACCCGCGTTCTGCAGATGTATTACTTTGCACATATTTTGGATCAAAACCGTTCTAATTTTCTCGTGATTAGTGATATAACTTTACTTGAATCACTTTACACAGACAATATTAGTTTTCTATGTTTGTGAGCAATAATACAACTTTAGTTATACCGATGCAATGTACGAATTTACTTTGTGTCAATTGATATAACTAAACATGTATCAGGTGACACCTTATTAGAACGTAATAAATATATGTGAATAATGATATGACTTGAGATACATCTTAAAACACAATTATTTATTTCATAACTTGAATATTGTGAACGATACATGTCAATATGTATTTATTTACACAAAAATATTTATCAAAATACGCCATTTCGTCTTAGATGTACCATACGATCTAGAAAACTAATAGACGTATCAAAATGTTAATTAGACAGAAAAATAGAGAATTTTTTTCTGATGAAGGTGCAACAATAATATCACATTTGATATAAGTTGATTTATATCACTTTTCACAGGACGCACAGATATTATTCGACCGAGTAATTCGGTGTTTGTTAGCTCTTTTGACTTAAAAAACTCGACCGGTCAGATATAATGAGCAAAGATTACTGTGATCTAAATAACAATGTGCCTAACCGAGATACCACTCACCTTAGACAAAATAACTCGTTTAAATAGTGCGCGTTATTTTACAAAATTAGATTGTGTATCAGGCTTTCAGTAGTATGATAGCGGACAGCCGGTACAAATATTTGACCATGCCAATCAGTTTCAAAATGCGATCTGAGTTTTCCAACGGACGATTGTTGTTGTTCTAGGCGAATCGGTAAATGCCTGCGTCGTAGTTTGAGTTGTCAATATTTTGATTATTTAGGAAACTATTAGTCGGGAGACTTAATGTAGTTTTACAAACGTTGACTAAAGCCGGATTTTCATTAAATTTGAGAAAAATGGTTGTTTTTGATAATGCAACTCAAGTTACTAGGGTATGAAATTAAGTCAAGTAGTGAAGTTAGGAGGAATAGGACCTAATAGCAGAAAGCAGGTCACGTACATTTGACTCTGCCTTCACCGTTTGTCTTAGCTCAGTTAGGGCAGTTTATAGGTCTAGTAGCTTACTTCGGGCGGTTTGTGCCTAAGTTTACTCCTGTTATGGGTCCGTTCTAAAGATTTGATGTGTAGTAAAGTTTCTTTTTCTTGGCAACAGCGCCACGAAGACATTGATTAAGAAATAATTTCAATTCTTATAAAAGAGTCGGTTTTAATGATTTATGCCTCTCAAATACGTAGTAGAATTGCATACTGATGTCAGTTAAACCATAAGATAAGGCTGGATTCAAAGCAGGAGATGCCCTGTAGTAGTACCATACGTGAGTTATCGCGAAACTATCTCCCATTGCTTGATCATAAAGATAATTTACAGTCGGTTAGAAGGTAAAGCTAAAAAGAACTCTCTGGTAATTAGTTACGTGCTGAACAAACAAAAACGAGACTACGAAACTTTTAAGGTTCTGATTAAAATAAATGGTAGTTATAAGGATTTAGAGTTCTGTGATTCAATTAACATTATCTTACACTTGGTCGCGACGGGATTTTCACGTGTGACAAACGTGTGATGTTCGTGTTAGAACTAATGCTAATAACGACTGTAGAGACAAAAAACCGTTTGTGGTAGGGTTCATTAGGCGAAGTCTAACTCGTGATTAATTGTTCAGTTACGGACGCTAAACCAAACGACGAAGGCAGGTGGTTCCTTAGCACTGTTAATTGACAAGGCTGCGTTTTCTCTACCGTTGATGACAAAAGACGATGTAGACTCAGAGTTAAATTTTAGTACCATGAGTAATGATGCGTTACGCCATATAGAGAGTGCGTAGCAACCTATGAAAAGTGTAAGTTTAATCTGACGAAGGCGGAAGTTGATAAATTTTTGATAAGAGACTTTTTCATATACGAGCAGAGCAAGTAAACTGAGTAAGATCCATTTAAAGATTAATTTGAAGTAATAGAGAGAGAAAGAAAATCAGCGCATAACTGATAAAATTGGGGTAGAGTAAAGTAGTAGAGATAATGAGATTATTAAGTTTACATGATGATCGGACTATACCAGATTTGATTTGTAGCCGTAGCTTAATAGAAATCGGTATCTAGTGGTCACAGTAGTCCGTGAGTACGCGGTATTGCGATCAAACCTGGGACGTAATGTGGGAAACCATTAAGTCGTGAGAGACTTGGCAATCCTGGAGGGATGTGCAGGAATGGTTGAGTGACTAGAGGTTACTGGGCTATTAGTAGCCAGAGATTACGTGCAGTGATTAATGATTAGTGTTTTGGATTAGTTTGATTGATTTGGTGGAGAAGTTACCATGATAATTAATTCACGGTTATGCTTTGAATTTTCTGATTATTGAATTTGATATTGAAACGGTATAGAAATTTTGATGTTAATTTATTTTCTTTAATTGAACTTAGCAGTACTATGAACAGTAGTGAGAATTACTAGGTTAGTGAATAGAAATTTAGAGTTTCGATACATCTCGAGTTTTGTTGAACCTTCATAATTTACTGTTGGCGCAGTAGTTGAGCGATTGACTGCTGCGCTGCGCATTGCGGGTTCGATTCCCGCAGGGGTTAGACGTTGTTATGGCCTACAGAGAGAGGGATAATAAAACATGAGGTTTCCGGTTGAATTAGATGTATAGGAAGTAGGTGGGGAAAGTGATCATGGCACTATTTAATCACTGCTGCTTTAGAATTAAGGAACGATTAGTGAGTTATCCTCATTTACGTTGGTGCGTAAACGAGATGAGTCGTTGTAGCGACGCAATTAGTGAGTTATCCTCGTTTACGTTGGTGCGTAAACAAGATGAGTCGTTGTAGCGACGCAATTAGTAAGTTATCCTCGTTTACGTTGGTGCGTAAACGAGATGAGTCGTTGTAGCGACGCCTGTAGTGAGTTATCCTCGTTTACGTTGGTGCGTAAACGAGATGAGTCGTTGTAGCGACGCCTGTAGTGAGTTATCCTCGTTTACGTTGGTGCGTAAACGAGATGAGTCGTTGTAGCGACGCCTTTAGTGAGTTATCCTCGTTTACGTTGGTGCGTAAACGAGAGGAGTCGTTGGTGCGACGCCTGTAGCGAGTTGACCACGTTTGCGTTGGTGCGTAAACGATTTGGATTTATGGTTGGATTGGGAATTTCATTATACATAGTCAATCATGATCAGGATGTCTAGTGTGTGTGAGAGTTTACATGTTTGGGAGCGCACTCACGGTGCGAGAGTAGTTCCTGATGTTTGTCAGGAGTGACCGAGCTATATGATACTGCGAGATGTATTTTGTTTCAGATCAACACACAGAGACCGACGCCTTGTTTGGAAGTCTCGTCAGTGGATCGTCTTCTGGCTGAGGTGGTGAACTGGTGATGATGAACACAGCGACGGATGTCTTGTTGGGACGTCTCGTCAATGGATATCTTCCAGCTGAGGTGACGATGATGACTAACACACAGGGACGTGTGTTCCGCAGGATGGCCGTGTCGGTGAAGTCAATAGTACGGAAGCTTGAGAACGAATGAACGAGCTAAGTGAAAAGTGACACATGTCACTTTGACAGAATCCGCGCTGACGTTTGCACGAACCGAGCAGATAAAAGGGCCGACCGCAGAGGTCCGTGGCTCATTCCTCTGTCGGCAGCCGTGCGTACAACGTCTAAGTGTCGGGGACTGTCTCACTGCTCGTTGTGTAAAGTGAATACCTAAAGCTTGCATCATAATTATAGTAATAATAATAATAGTAATAGTAATAATATTCCACAACTATCACACAACGCCGTCTAGTCCCAAGCTAAGCAGAGCTTGTGTTATGGGTACTAGACAACTGATAAACATACTTATATATTTCTAAACACATACATATATAGATAAATTACACCCAGACACAGAACAAATGATCGTGCTCATCACACAAACATTTGTCCTGGGTGGGAATCGAACCCACGACCTCCGGCATAGCAGTCAGGGCCACTAACCACTAGACCAACAGGCCAGTCTGATAATAAATCAGTTGTGTGATCTAAAATAGTTTGTTTATTGCTCGTTACCCAGCCATCGCCCACAAGACATAGTCTCTGGACAGAGCTTCAATGATGATCGGCACCCTGTGCCGACATATATATATCAAAAAATGTGAATACATTTTGACTGCCTTTCAAGGATGCGTTGCTCAAAATGAATATTTATTCCATGTAGTAACGAGTAGGTTATCAGGCGAAGCCGCTAGTTTGATAGGCGAAAGAGACGCGATAGATACATGGGATGAGCTGAAGAAGCTGTTAAACCAACACTTCGGTGACCCACGCACTGAGGATTGTTTAGCAATGGAATTAGAATCCTGTAGAATAAATAAGGGCGAAATTTATTTGGAGTTTTGTCACAGAATACAGCGTATGAGAAGTATTTTATTCGCTAAAATATCAGAAACCATCATTGATGACCCTTTACGCAAGGCAAAGCAAATCGTTTATAGTAACAGAACAATGAATGTTTTCTTGCTTAATCTTCCACCATTCCTAGTTAGACTAGTTCGTTTACGCGACGTTACAACCTTAGAGGATGCGTTAAAAATAGTTTTAGAAGAACAAAACTTCCAGGCAGTCTACGATTCAAAAACAATCGATAAACGTAACTATAATAGAAACAATAGACCTTTGTAATCAAAATGTTCTCGACTCTAACAGTCAAAAGAAAGACTCGCATGGTATGTCTAGTACAGATGTACCGAATAATACTACAAACAAAACGTTTGCTCCAAACAATTCGCACCAGTCTAGGCATTTTAAACAACATAATATTCAAAAGAATCAATATAGTTTTAACCATATAAACAACAATTCGTCACCGCAGTCAAGTAGGTCATCTTTTCCGATCGTACAACCGAGCCAACAGCTCGCGGCTCATGCACCGGGCACGTCAAATGTTGCAGCGCAAGCATCTACATCGGGGTCGAACACCGATGTTACCATGCGTACTGCAAGTTCGCGACGTGTTAATTATATAAATAATTCCAGTAATAATGAACAGAGTCTAGGTAATTCATACAACGAGTGCCAGGAACTTTTCCCTGATGATCCCGTGGCGGGAAATTTTTGCATCACGGCCTCTATACCAGAGAACGAATAAAAATAAATTTTAATAAACGATTAAACTTACCACATATAGTTATAGGGCATCGTGCTGCGCCCCCCACTAGCGGCCTCCGGCCAGCGAAAGGTGGCGTCCTATGCCGCCGCCGCGACCACGGCAGCTGCGCCCAAGGCGGGCTCGTTGGGGCAAGCCGGGCGGCTGCGGGGCCTGCGAGGCCAGCCCCGGCGTCCAAGCAACAGCAGCGGTGGAAGGATAAGACGGCGCCTGCCACTAAACCGGCGGGACTTCCTGCCGCGGTGGCGACTAGAATACGCCTGCCGCCTCCCCTGCCTGAAGAACCCTCGGCTGGCACCGAATGGACAGTAGTCGGTGCCAAAAAGAGGGCGGGCAAGACGGCTAGGACGGCCAAAAACCGCGCGAGGCGACAGGAGCGTAAGAAGCGGGCCATGGCGGCTAGACTTCGCGCCCCGAATTCCGAGGCTGTAGTAATTACACTACAGCCAGATGCGGAAAAGAAGGGCGTGACGTACGACACCGTCATGGAGAAGGCAAAGCAGGCGGTGGTGGGCCACCTCAGCGAATTCGGGGCCTCTGGGGGCTTCCGAATGAGGCGCACCGCAACCGGGGCCCGAATATTAGAGGTCCCTGGTGCAGATAGTGGCTCCGCCGCGGACGCCCTGGCCGCAAGGATCAGGGCATCCCGGGACGCCGAGGAGGCTCGAGTGTACAGGCCCACCAAATGCATGGACTTGCGCATCATGGGCCTGGACGACTCAGTCAGGGTGGACGAGGTGGTGGCCGCCATTGTCAGGGCGGGAGGGTGTCACGTCGATCAGGTGCGGGCGGGCACCATCCAAGCTGACAGCACGGGCATACGAGCCGTAACGGTGAGCTGCCCCGTGTCGGCGGTCAAGGCCATCACGAGCGAAGGCCGAAGACTCTTGGTGGGCTGAGTTTCCGCGCAGGTAAAACCGCTGGAGCCCAGACCTCTGCGGTGCTACCACTGCCACGTGGGGCACCACGTGGGTGCCTATTAATAATAATAATAATAAGTCTTTATTAGACGATTCTATTGCGCCGCGGAGGTGGACCGCAGTGACCGCTGCTTCCAGTGCGGTCAGCCCGGTCACAAGGCTGCAGAATGCCGTGCTACGCCACACTGCTACGCATGTGCGGCGGCAGGCAAGCCGGCCGATCACCGGGCTGGGAGCAGGTCCTGCGACCCCCCCGCCAAGGCCAAGTGCAAGGTCCTGAGGCAAGTCCACCCCGACGTCCTCTCCGCCGCAGCCTCCTCTTTGGCTGCCGCTGCTGTCGCCGCCGCAACCACCGCGGCAGGGCCCTCACGTGGGGCTCGGGAGCAGACTGTAATGGACTGTCAATAACGGCTCCATTACGTCTCCTCCAGGCGAACATCAACCACTGTGCCCCCGCTCAAGATCTGTTGCTCCAGAGCATGGCGCAGTGGTCGATCAACATCGCCGTTGTCTCCGAGCCGTACTATGTCCTACCCAGAGGAGACTGGGTTCAGGACTTGAACGGCTCGGTGACTCTAATTTCGTCGGCCACCGCCGGTACCCCGACCCTCGAGGCTGTCACGAGGGGACGGGGTTGCGTGGCAGCACGGTTCGGGGACATTGCAGTGGTAGGAGTCTACCTGTCCCCGAACAGATCTCTCGGCGATCTCCATATTTCCCTAATAGAGCTGAAAGCCGTCGTCGTTGGGTTTGGTTCCCTCCCCGTGGTCGTGTGCGGGGACTTCAATACCAAGAACTTGGCTTGGGGTTCCCGGTTCACGAACCAATGGAGTCGGATGGTGGAGGACTGGGCTCTGGAGACAGGCCTGGTCATCCTAAACCGGGGTTCTGTCCCCACGTGTGTGCGGATGCGGGGTGACTCCGTGGTGGACATCTCGTTAGCCAGCCCCGCTCTGTCGCCGCGTGTCGTCGACTGGCGCGTCATGGAGGGGGTGGAGACGTACTCAGACCACCGATACATCCAGTTTGACGTCTCCGCCCAAACCTCGACCGCGCCGGTCCGACAGAACCCTTGTGTTCCGCGATGGGCGCTGAGGCAGATAGACCGGGAGCTACTCCTGGAAGCCGCGACAGTACAGGCCTGGGTGCAAGCACCGGACAGGCCTGTCGATATCGACGTCGAGGCAGAGTGGTTCCGGGAGGCCATGTCGCAAATCTGCGACGCGGCAATGCCCCGAGTCCGTCCTGGACGTGCTCAGCGCCAGGTATACTGGTGGTCGCCGGAGATTGCGGCACTGCGCAACGCGTGCAATGCCGCGCGACGCCGGTATGCCAGATACCGCAGGCGCCGCATCCGTCCACTGGATGCGGAGACCAGAGAGGTGGAGCTGTACGAGGGATACAGAGAGGCAAAGCGCACCCTCCGAGCGGAGATAAGGCGGGCCAAGCTCGAGGCCCGCAATGTGTGGCTGGGGACTCTGAATGGGAACCCATGGGGACGCCCCTACAAGGTGGTGCGGGACAAATTACGCCCCTGGGCTCCCCCGCTGACGCAGAGTCTCCGGCCCCAGCTTGTGGAGGGTGTGGTGAGTACTCTGTTCCCTGCGCGTGGGGAACACTCTCCCCCGCCCATGGCTCCGCCACCAGCGGTGTCCGACGCGGACCACGATGGCGACGACGACGACAACGCTCCAGAGGTGACCGAGGTAGAGATGAGAGTGGTGGTACGAAGGCTGAGTGCCAAAAATACCGCCCCAGGACCCGACGGCTTGCCTGGGAAGGCCTGGGTCCTGGCCATGGAGGCTCTCGGGTCTCGACTAAGAGGGCTCTTCAGCGCATGCATGGAGAGGGGCCAGTTCCCACTTCACTGGAAGACGGGGAATCTGGTCCTCATCGCAAAGCCGGGGCGCCCTGCGGACCCTCCGTCCGCGTACCGGCCCATTGTGCTGCTCGACGAGGTGGGCAAGCTCTTTGAAAGAGTAATTGCAGACCGCCTCGTCGCGCACCTAACACGGGTGGGGCCGAATCTGGCGGACGGCCAGTTCGGCTTTCGCAGGAGGCGCTCCACGGTGGACGCCATCATGCGCGTGCGAGCTCTCACGACGGGGGCTACAGTGTCCCAGGGCAGGTGTGTCGTGGCGGTGTCTTTGGACATATAAAGAAAATTAAGTTTACAAACTTTTAAAATTGTTGTACTAAATTATCAAAAAATGTTAAGTCTTATACATAAATTCAAAGTCTTATAGTACATTGCTAATCTTAACACATAAGAAATCTTAAACAGTTTTGCTAACCAGGACAACTTATTCAATAAAGAAATTTTATTTTCAAAAGTTATGAGTTTTTAAAAGTTTTGTTTTATTTTTTAATTAGGTTAAGTTTAAACTTACATAAATAATACAATTTTTAATTATCAGTAAGAGGTAGTAAGAGGGCACAACTTGGTGTAAGATCTTACATAGGTTTTATTTTTGTTACCCATTTGCACTTCAGCCACTCTTACTCTACCATCTGGACCAGGGAAAGTTTTTACAATTCGCCCCATGGGCCAGTTCAAAGGAGGAATATCTTTGTGTTTTACAATAACTAAATCTCCTTCTTTTAAATTTACATTATCATGTTTCCATTTAGGTCTATTCTGAAGTGAAGTTAAATAATCTGTGGACCAAACCTTCCAGAAATCTTGTTTTAATTTATTACATAAATCCCAAAATCTAAGTCTATTGATTGAGGTATTAGTGAGATCAACCTCCGGGTAACTTATTAAAGACGTACCAATTAGGAAGTGACCAGGTGTCAAATAATTTAAATCTGAAATATCACTACTCATAGGGAGTAGAGGTCTCGAATTAAGAATAGACTCTATTTGAATAAGCATAGTATTAAACTCTTCAAATGTCAAAGATACATTACCAATTACTCTTTTGATATGGTATTTTACACTTTTTACTCCAGCCTCCCAAAGGCCACCAAACTCAGGGGAATAACTGGGAATGTACTTGAACTTAATCAGGTTTTTTTAACAAAAAATCTCTACATCATTTATGTGAGTTTTGGATGAACTTAAATTATATAGTTCTTTAAGTTTATTATCAGCACCCTTAAATGTTTTAGCATTATCACAATAAATATAGGATGGTAGTCCTCTTCTACCTATAAAACGCTGAAGACATGCCAAGAAAGCTGATGTTGTCATATCACTTACAACTCTATGTGAATAGCCTTTGTGGCAAAACAGACAAAGAGTGCTACATAACTTTTCTTTATAATTGGCCTTCGCACCCGAGCTACTTTAATGTCAAAGGGACCACAATAATCAATGCCAGTAATTTGGAACGGCCTAGACATTGATATTCTTTGTGAAGGTAGGGAACCCATTAACTGCTTGGCAGCTACAGCTTTAATACGGAAGCATTTTATACACCTATGTACTATTTTCTTAGGTTTAAAGAAACTTTATTCTCAATAAAAACATAACATGTCGCTTACTTGAGAACAATAATTAAAACTTAATTAAATACTAATTTAGGTTCGACAACATCCGTCACAAAACAATTTAAACTACCCGAAACTTGACCCACCCAACGCACTCATTTTTCGAGTAGTGTGTGTGTGTTTCTTAACTTCTCTTATACCATTAATTAACCAATATTTTTGTGAAAGTGAACTTAAAACTAATTTTGCCTCAGCATGTAAAAGTCTTAAATGCTCACATGTAATGATCATATCTGTTATCTCATTTGACTTAGGCAAAATCATTGGGTGTTTTTTATCATAAGACAATTTACTAGAGTTTTGAAGTCGACCACCTACTCTTAAAATTTTATTTTTATCTAAGAAGGGGTGCAAACTCTTTATACCTGATTTTAATTGTATACCCTTTCCTAGCAACTCTATTTCTTTTGAAAACACTTTATTCTGAACATGTCTTATAATAACAATGTTGGAAGACTCTAGCTCTTGTGATGTTAATGAACCTATAAATTTATCATTAGGTTTTAAAGTATTATGTTTAAATCGCAAGATAAGGGCTATTATTCTTTGAAGTTTGTGATAACTAGATTATAAAAATATCATTTAATTAATTTTTTTATTTATTTATTTATTTATTAATTCTTTATGCACACAAAAGTACAGAGGCGGACTTAATGCCTCTCGAGCGTTTCTCGAACACCCGGGTGTACGAGAGAGTTGAGTGCCCATCGCGCCATTGGTACACCCGTGTGTACGAGAGTGACTTGCACCGATTGGATATTTTTTCTGTGACGTATATTTTCAAGTTGCAACCCGTTTTTTATTTGATTGAACAGAATAGTTCATTCGATTTCTATTAAAATATTTTCCATTGGCAATATCGATACATAGAATGAAGAAGATTGAAAAAAATAAAGTGATCCGTCATTCAGCTAGCTGTCACTTTTTGGGAGCAATTGTTGCGTGGTTGCGTCCGGACGAAAATCATGTTTCCAATTAGAAAACGATGAGTAATCTTATAAGATTTATATAGAATTACTGAGAAATAAGTGTAGATTACGTTGCAAGTGTTTGTTTTTGGAAAAGTAATAAATATGCCAGTGAAAAAGTGACGAAACTTGTGAAGATGCGTATTTTTTTCCGTCATGGCCGTCGTGTTTCGACTTGTTTTAGTGCAAAATTTATCTCGAAATGCTTTGAAATCTACATAAGTTGTTAGTTTATTTACCTATAAACATAATGAAGTTACTACAAAGTGATATAATTGCATATTGTTATCATAATCGTTGTTGAAAGAAAATAAACCGGTAAAAATGGCGCCACAGTCGTGAACATTACCTATAGATAGTACAGACAGTGTTTGTTTACATTTCGCGTGCCGCCGCGCGCCGCGCGCGGCGCGTGCCTGTGGCCGATTTTGTTGAGTTGCGGAAAAAGATAATGTGTCGTGTAATTATTGTAATTTGATGTGATATGAGTAATATTGTTTTTGCGCAAATGTATGGACTATCGTATTCAAGTGTTTTTTTCGAGAATATGTGTGTGGTTTTGGTGTAATGTGAGAAAGTTAAAGGTTATGTGTAAGAAAATTTGCAAAATGCCAATTTATCTCGTCGCTACGAAGTCAGGTCAGTTTCATTTATTTATAATCTTACACAGTTCGATAGGAAAACTAATGGGCTTTCCGGGAAGGTATAATTTATTGCATATAATTATCAATATAACCACGAAATTTGCGTTTTTCTCAAGGTCAAACCAAAAAAAAAGAATAATCGAAAAATCCTCGACGCGTGGGGCATTTCGGGGAATGTTCGCGAACGTTCGAAAGGTTAAGGCATTTTTAACCGACTTCAAAAAAAGGAGGAGGTTATCAATTCGGTTGTATTTTTTTTTTTTTTTTTATCATTTTTTTTTATGTTTTTTACCTCAGAACTGCGTCGTTTATGGACCGATTTGCAAAATTTTTTTTTCCCTTTATATGATATGCTTCCAGATTGGTTCCATTTTTTTCGAAATCCAGTTCTGATGATGGAATCCATGAGGAATCGAGGGAACTCCTCAAAAATTATAGGCAACCCTATGGTAATTTTAAAATTTTCATCAAGAACTTAAGCGTTTACAGTCAAAAAGTAACATTTGATGAAGTGGAACTGATGAAGAAGACCAGAAATGGTCAACGGAACTTCATACTCAAATAGATATCACAATGAAGATATAGTTAAGCGACTATGACAATACAAATAAATGAATGATTCTGAATAGTTACGTTGAAAATGGTATCATCGAAGTGATCTGATGATGATGATGGAGCCGGAAGGTAGGCAATGGAACTCCGTAATTAATCAATGTAACCTAGCCGTGTTTGGACTTATTAGAATTGTCATGAGATGCACTTTGGCTATAAGGTACTATCGAACTGATCTGATGATGGAGCCGGAAGGTAGGCACAGGAACTCCGTAATTAATCAATGTATCCTAGCCGTGTTTGGGCTTATTAGAATTGTCGTGAGATGCTCTTTGGCTATAAGGTACTATCGAACTGATCTGATGATGGAGCCGGAAGGAAGAAGGTAGGCACAGCAACTTTATAATAAAACAATGTAACCTAGCAGTATTTGGGTTAATTGGAATTGTCATTAGAAATAGGCACTCTGTTTATAAGTGTATCGCAACTAAAAAGTGTGAAATAAAAACTTTTTAGAAAAAAAAAATAACCGACTTCACTAAAAAAAACACTAAAAGGATCAAAATAACTTTAATTTCGGAAGTCGGTGTTAAATAAGAAACAAACAATACCGAGAAACACCGACATCCGAAATTAAAGTTATTTTGATCCTTTTAGTGTTTTTTTTAGTGAAGTCGGTTATTTTTTTTTTGTAAAAAGTTTTTTCTACCAGTCAACCTTTGGGTGATGCAGAGACAACAGTAACTGGTGGTAGGTGCAATATTAAGCATTAGGTACATATTGTTATTAATACATTATATTTTATACAAATATATACTTACTTAAATACTATAAATACAATATACATAATATATATATATATATATGTACTCAAACTACAAAGAAGGTAAAAAGAGAATACACGAATCTATTAAAACAATTAGTGCAGACAAATAATAAGAAACCCAATAAGCGCTATGACGATACTGCTGCCAACTTCTTACGGATGTGCTCGCGAACCTTCACTTTGAAGGTCAATCGGTTGGTGGCCATCCTGATTTCCTGGGGAAGTGCATTCCAAAGAGAAATAGCTTGAACATGAATTGAATGAAATGAATTTATCATCAGATTTATTTTGGTGCACATTGCACGCAGCATTTTCGGGCAAATTAGAAAAATCTACATTATTATTAAAGGAAACAGGACTGTTATGTTGAAATTGTTTATCTGGCAAGTAAGATGGACCATACCACCATAACTGGTTGTCCTTTAATTTATGAGGAACAATACTTCTTGATAGAAGGTCAGCAGGATTTTCTTTTCCTTTGACATGTAACCACATAAAATCCTTAGTAAGATGAGATTTGATATCCCTAACTCTGTTTGATACATATGTTCCTTTAGGATTATTTGAATTAAGCCAAGCGATGACTACCTGAGAGTCTGTGTATAAAAATACTTTTATGATTGAATATCTATTTAATAAAGTTTTGTAGACTCTAGAAGAGAGTTCTGCAAGAAGGAGAGCACCATTTAACTCTAGATTGGGTATAGTAAGTTTCCTACTGAGAGGTGCAACACGAGACTTTGAGCATAATAAACTAACTTTTACTACATCATTATTGCATAAAACTCTTAAATAGAGACAACAACCTACAGCATTGAGAGAGGCATCACAGTAACCTATCAACTCTACTGACTCTACATTGGTTGACTCTACATTTCCCAACTCTACCTTTGACTCTACTTTATGTGACTCCACATTATGTGACTCTACCTTGGGTGCCTCTACACTGACTGACTCTATGTCTGCTAACTCAACATTTACAATAGCTCTAGGTATTTGTATTGTGCCCATATCAGTTAAGTTTTTTAAGAAATCTCTCCAACTTTGGAACAATTTACTAGGCAAAGGAGAGTCCCAATCAATTTTAGACTTCCATATTTCCTGCATTAGCAATTTTGCTACCACTACTACAGGACCCATTAAACCAAGTGGGTCAAATATTTTACCAATGAAGCTTAATACTTCCCTTTTAGTTTGTAGCTTAGTGTTATCATCGGTCATGGGACACGAAAATAATAATTTATCAGCAAGTACATCATATTTCAACCCTAAAGTTTTAATAATATTGTCTATATTTTTAAAATATTTAATGTTATCAGGTAAGTCATTTAATATTATAGGAGTGTTGGAACACCACTTATGTAGATTAAAACTGCCTAACTTCATTAATTGTATTAGTTGTGTTTTTAGTTCCTGTAAGAGGTCAATCAGAAAGAAAAAATGGCCCCTAGTGCCCGGCAGCCCGTCTACCCTTGACTCCGGTAGCGGTCAAGGCCACGACGAAGCAAGGGGTGCGAAGAATCTCTGGATGAGATTTGGCTACCCATCTATTAAACGACTCGACCTGGCAACTTTTAACACGCGTACACTGAGGACTGACGAGAAGATCACCGAACTGGAGGAGGAATTGAGCAAGTTGCGATGGAGTATTGTGGGATTGTCTGAAGTCCGAAGACAGGGGGAGGATACGATAATTCTCAAATCCGGTAACCTGCTCTATTTCCGGGAGGGTGACCAGCAGTCCCAGGGTGGTGTCGGGTTTATCGTCCACAAGTCCCTTGTGAACAATGTCGTGAGGATCGAGAGTGTGTCGACCAGGGTGGCGTACCTTATACTCAGAATATCATCAAGATATTCGCTGAAGGTCATACAGGTCTACGCCCCGACCTCGATACATCCCGACGACGAAGTAGAATCCATGTATGAGGATATATCAAGAGCCATGCATGGTTCTAAGACTCACTTCACCGTGGTCATGGGGGACTTTAACGCGAAACTGGGCAAACGAGACGGTGACGAGCTGCGAGTGGGGCAATTTGGATTTGGACGTCGGAATCACCGGGGACACCTACTGGCTAGCTTTATGGAGAAGGAGGGCCTCTATATGATGAATTCCTTCTTCAAAAAGCGTGAGCATAGAAGGTGGACCTGGCAAAGTCCTGACGGTGCAACTAGAAATGAGATTGACTTCATCCTGTCGACGAAAAAGCAAATATTCAATGATGTCTCTGTGATCAACGCGGTGAAAACTGGAAGCGATCACCGCGTCGTAAGAGGCACATTGAATATTAACATTAAGCTTGAAAGGTCTCGACTGATGATGAAGTCTACGCTCCGTCCAGCACAGATCCAGATCCAAAACCCCGAGAGCTTTCAGCTCGAACTCCACAATCGTTTCGAGTTCCTAGGAAGCTCCGTGGATGAATATAACGATGGGTTCGTGGAAACTGTCCATACGGTCGGGTCTAAGTTTTTCAAGACTCACCGTACAAATAAAAACAAGAAGCTCTCCGATCCGACCCTCGAGCTAATGAAGAAGAGGCGTGAGATGATTCTGCAGTCTTCAGACGATGCGTGCATATACCGGCAGCTCAATAGACAAATCTCGAAGTCCCTGAAACGTGACCTTCGCCGCTTTAATACCGCAAGGATTAAGGATGCGATTGAGCAGAATAAGGGCTCTAAAGTATTTGCACGAGATCTGTCTATTGGGCAAAGCCAGCTCACGAAACTGAAGACCGACGATGGCAGAGTCATATCCGCCAAATCGGAGCTTCTGGGAGAGATCGAGGCTTTTTATGGACAGTTATACACGTCTACCGCTAAACCCGCTGTAAATCTAGTAAACGACCCAAGAGCTAGATTGACTCGACACTATACCGAAGATATCCCGGACGTCAGCCTGTACGAGATTAGGATTCAAATTCAAATTCAAATCATTTATTGTGGATCATAGGTTCATAAGATGTTGTTTTAGTTACAGGTTCTGCTATGTCCCGCCAATGAGGCATACAAAATTCTTATTATTAATTTGGGTACATAGTAAATAAAATAATTAAATCAAATTGTCATGGAATACATTAAAATTAAATTAGCAAAATATTTAGGTCAAATTATAAATTAGTCATATTACAATATAATAGTTTATAAAACAAGATAATAGTGCTTCATAATGCTTTTGGTTTGTATTAATAAACCGGCTGATTCAGTGTCTTGTCATTTAAAAATTCTTTTATCGAGTAATAACATTTACTTATCAATAAATCGAGTAGGTTTTTTTTAAAGATATTCATGTCGCTCATATTTCTGAATGAAGGTGGAAGATTATTAAAGATACGAGGGCCCATACAAAAGATACTTTGGTGCAAAAGCTTTGTTTTGCTGGCTACCGTACGCAGCTTGTCTTTGTGTCTAGCCCTAGTGCAAAATTCAAACAGGTTTGGATTTGATTTTATAAATATTAAAGTTTCATAAATGTACATACTAGGGAGAGTTAATATTTTTAAACTTATAAAATGTGGTCTACATGAATCTCTGGAGGCTGGCTGGATGGCTCTGAAACAGCTGAAAAACAACAAGGCGTCGGGTGAGGACGGAATTACGGCCGAACACCTGAAGGCGGGTGGAAAACCGGTCCTTAAGGCCCTTCAGAAGCTATTTGATTCCGTCATACTCGAGGGAAAAACGCCACAGGCGTGGAGCAGAGGCGTGGTGGTACTCTTCTTTAAGAAGGGCGATAATGCCCTGCTTAAGAATAATAGGCCCATCTCGCTTCTGAGCCATGTCTACAAGCTGTTTTCCAGAGTCATCACGAATCGTCTCGCGCGCAGGTTCGACGACTTCCAGCCTCCCGAACAAGCCGGATTTCGAAAAGGCTTCAGCACCGTGGACCACATACATACGCTGCGGCAGGTTATACAGAAGACTGAGGAGTATAACCAGCCTCTCTGCTTAGCGTTTGTGGACTACGAGAAAGCCTTTGATTCGATTGAAACTTGGGCTGTACTGCAGTCTCTCCAACGGTGCCAAATTGACTATCGGTATATCGAAGTGCTGAAGTGTTTGTACAAAAACGCCACTATGTCAGTCCGACTACAAGACCAGACCTCGAAACCTATCCTCTTGCAGCGGGGTGTGAGGCAGGGAGACGTTATTTCTCCGAAACTGTTCACCGCAGCAATGGAGGATGTCTTCAAGGTTTTGGAATGGAGAGGGCTAGGCATTAATGTCAATGGCGAGTACATCACTCACCTTCGGTTTGCCGACGACATAGTAGTCATGGCTGAGACTACGGAGGAGCTCAGTACAATGCTTGGTGACCTCAGTAGAGCTTCCGAAAGAGTGGGATTTAAAATGAACATGGACAAAACCAAAGTCATGGTAAACAGCCATGTAGCACCCACTCCTATCAAGGTCGGGGACTCTACACTCGAAGTTGTAGACGACTACGTTTACCTGGGACAGACGGTCCAGTTGGGAAGGTCTAACTTCGAGAAAGAGATCAATCGTCGAATCCGACTCGGCTGGGCAGCGTTCGGGAAGCTGCGCGGTGTCTTCTCGTCCAATATACCACAGTGTCTCAAGACGAAAGTTTATGACCAGTGCGTGTTGCCAGTGATGACATATGGCTCCGAAACGTGGTCGCTTACAATGGGCCTCATTAGAAGGCTTAAAGTCACCCAAAGGGCAATGGAGAGGGCTATGCTCGGAGTTTCCTTGCGTGATCGAATCAGGAATGAGGATATCCGCAGGAGAACCAAGGTTGCCGACATAGCACGAAGAATCGCCAAACTAAAGTGGCAATGGGCAGGGCACATTGCTCGCAGAACAGATGGCCGTTGGGGCCGAAAGGTTCTGGAATGGCGACCACGTACCGGAAGACGTAGCGTTGGAAGGCCTCCTACAAGGTGGACCGATGACTTGGTAACGGTTGCGGGAGTCCGATGGATGCGAGACGCACAGGACCGTTCGCTGTGGCGACGCTTGGGGGAGGCCTATGTCCAGCAGTGGACGTCTTTCGGCTGAAATGATGATGATGATGATGAAGAGGTCAATATTATCAGCTCCACAGATGACGTCATCAATATAAGTATTTAATTTCAAAGCATGCGCAGCCAAAGGATACCTGTTCTCATACAACTGAGCTAACTCAATGAGACACCTAGTACTTAAAAAGGTTGAAGCTTTAAGACCATATTATGTAACAGTCTGCAACTGCAAGCATTCAATGGGCTCGTTAGGGTTGTCCCTCCACAGAATATTTTGTAAAGGTTTTTGTAAAGCGCCTCATCAAGGCACGGTCGGCCTCATCAAGGCACGGTCGGCCTCATCAAGGCACGGTCGGCCTCATCAAGGCACGGTCGGCCTCATCAAGGCACGGTCGGCCTCATCAAGGCACGGTCGGCCTCATCAAGGCACGGTCGGCCTCATGAAGGCACGTTCGGCCTCATCAAGGCACGTTCGGCCTCATCAAGGCACGGTCGGCCTCATCAAGGCACGGTCGGCCTCATCAAGGAACGGTCGGCCTCATCAAGGCATGCTCGGCCTCATCAAGGCACGGTCGACCTCATCAAGGCACGCTCGGCCTCACCAAAGGCACGCTCGGCCTCACCAAAGGCACGCTTGGATTCATCAAAGGCACGCTTGGACTCATCAAAGGCATACTCGGCCTCACCAAAGCACTGAAATCAAATCAAAGCATTTATTTCAAATAAAACATTTACACACTCCGGACACTCTTGAAAAAAATATCTCGATTTCATTTAGCTTTAATTTAGGCACACATAACCTAACATTCCTGTTATCACTGCACATATTTGTAGGCTTTTTAATATATTTATACAAAACTAAATGTACGTGCAATTATAATATATTTATACAAAACTAATACATAAACTCTAATACCATAAATCATTACTTACTGTCTACAACAAGTGCCTTATATTCATGTAACTACTAGCGCCATCTATCGCTTATAGATGGAAGTTGAACGATTTATGAATATTTTCTTTAAAAATCATTACACACTTATGTGTGATATTGAAAAAATGTTTAGGATGTGTTCAATTAATGAAAAGTTCAAACCTTTACAAAATATTCTGTGGAGGGACAACCCTAACGAGCCCATTGAATGCTTGCAGTTGCAGACTGTTACATAATATGGTCTTAAAGCTTCAACCTTTTTAAGTACTAGGTGTCTTGATGAGGCCGACCGTGCCTTGATGAGGCCGACCGTGCCTTGATGAGGCCGACCGTGCCTTGATGAGGCCGGGCGTGCCTTGACGAGGCCAAAACGTGCCTTTGAAGAAGATAAGCGAGCCTTAATGAGGCCAAGTGTGCCGTTAGATAAGTCCATGTGTGCCATTTGAGGCCATGTGTGCCATTTGAGGCCAAGTGTGCCATTTGAGGACAAGTGCGCCATTTGAGGCCAAGTGTGCCATTAGAGTTGGCCACATGTAACATTGGACTAGGCCAAGTGAGCCAATAAAGATTCGGATTAAGTGTGCCCAATGCAGACGAAATTATCATCAAGAGCGTAAGTAACGTATGAATTTACCTACTTAAGTGATTTTAGTGTGACTATGTTGGCTTAATAATGATGTTAATGAATTGAATAATTTATTAAGTTTATTTCCATATTCATTTTTTTATTATTGCTTCATATCATTTTGACCTGTTTATTGGATAAGTTTCTTTTAATTGAACATTCTGTTATAGCTTAAGAAAATATTATAAGTATAGATAAAATGAATTGAAAGAAGATTTTTATATTGAGATTTTATTTTTGAAAAAAAAGCGAGTTCTAAATGAATGGTACAAGTTATAATTCATGTAAATGTTTTAACCACTGATTTTTTTTTTTGAGGCCTTGGAGTCCGATTGCGTCAGGACTACAGAAGAAAAACCATCAGTCTTATTGAGCAAACGGATAGTTCCTGTTTCGAACAAAACAGACTCGAAAAGGAATGATGCAAAGAGACGATCTGGAAGGAAGTGCAGAAGTTATAATTCAACCTCTTCGTCGACTACACCACCACGACGCAAGAAGCAAAGAGGTACCTCATGTTGGTTAAATGATTTTCCAAAGAGAAAAACGTTAAAAATATCGAAGTTTGAACATAAAACATTAGAATAATGTGATACGGGAGTTCGATTACTCCAGTAAATTTTGAGAGTATTTAAGTTGGATTAGAAAGAGTATTTGTAATTGATTTGTATGCAAATAGGATCAGAAACTGACTATACATTTTGTCTCAAAAACTTGGTAGGCTTACCAAAAGAAAATAGAAGTGTTACGAAACCCTACCAAAGTGTAGTATTTAGTGACGAAGTGGTAAACTAAACTAACAATAGTTTTTCTAATGAGCAGAATTATGGTCAGTTTCAAGCAGAAATGTTAGCTGGTACGACTTAAGGTGAAACTTATGTGAATATTTTTATGACAAATCAGTGCTTATATACGGATATTGATGACAATCAAACGTTTTACAAACAAGTAGAAATAAAATGATCAATTTTATTGGGTATTATATAGATTTTAACAGCGATGTAGTCTTTTGCGTGAATCCGATATAGAAGTATTAGTTGTCAGTCAAAAGTTTATGCAGACTCGTCTAAAGATTGGGCATATTTTGAGTTACCATCCATTGCAATTTGTAAAGGTACGTTATCCTTTCACAAGAACCTTGTACTGTTCAACAGTAAAATTGATTTAATTTTCTAAAACTTGCCTTGCGCAACCAAATTCAGCTATAGATTCACATCATTCTGGAAATATTTGTATAGACGGATCTTATATAAGAGTATTTATCGTGTGTTTCTTTATCGTGTCAAATCTTTCTGACTATATCATCAACAAATCTATGCACAGACATCACCGCAAAAGATATACATCAATTAAATGATATTTATTTTACAAGTAGGTTATAAATAATAATATTACATGACCATCGTCAAGACTGAAATCGGAGTCGGTCCCCAAGTTAATGATGACAACAAAAGATTTAATTTGAGCTAGATATTATATTGTTATAATTCGGTTAAGAAGAAAATAGATTTAAAATGCATACACTAAAGTGGCGGGTCAATTTAAATGTTCCAAATTAAAATAAAGTTTGATAAACAGTGCAATTCAAGCATCATTATTATAACCTTAACTTGATACGAATTTGCACACAGATGCTGGGGCCTTAGATTTAGGGGAAATATTAGTACAATTAAGCCCATGGGCTCTCCAGCTGAAGAGTCACTTTCATTCTAAACGCTTAAGTTTTGTTTTATATTATGGTTTCAAATAGTGAATGTAATGAACCCTGACTAAATAAGACGCCACACAACGTATAGCAATATGGTGGCTATACATTCATGAGTTTAGTTAACCATTGAGAGTGTAAGATCTGGGACGCTTATGTCGATACCTTAAGCCGTAATACCATGCTGTCTACAGACACTAAGATGAATCCTCTGTTTCTGTTTATAGTATTGAGACTGAGAATTGATTATCAACATTATAAATATTAGACCTAGATTCAAAGTTCTTAAGGCTGAACCAGATGAAAAACCTAATGACAAAGTATATATAATTATGTTAAGTCGTGAATTCAGTGTGCGTAAATAACGAAGACTATACTCTCGGACAAAAAGCTGGTCAATTTTACCTTATACTTACAGAAAGTTGACCAATTGTTTCGACTGATAGTGTTGGTTATAAAATATATTTAACATTGGTTTACTATCTCGAATAATAGTGCAATCGTGGCTTTCTTTTAGATACTTTATCTACTCTAAAGAGCTTTTATGATAGTCATGGTATTGACCTTGTTCTTAACGCTGTAAAAATGACTACCACTATTTTAAATGCCCTAGCAAAATAAAATTACTTCAACGTTTATAACGAACACCAATGAAACATAATTATGCCTATCTTGGAAAATTCAATGGAGTCTTGTTAATTCTGGTAATTCATTCACTATAAAGACTGCCACAAAGCTACTAGGATCAGAGATACTTTAAACGATAGACTACGACGACATTGCGAAGTACGAAACACGTTACAAAGCTTAAGAGATGAGGTGAGCTCCAATATCCAAGTTAGACAAGCAAAAGAATACTTACGTTACCAGTAAAATCCCTGCTACTACCTACAGCATAAGTGATCTGATTAAGATTAGTAGATCTGATTGCAAATAAGAAGGTAAAATTACATTAACCTCATTTTAAAATCTATAGATCCATTCAAAAACAAAAGTTTTAAGTATAAAATTACTGGAATATATTATATATGGTAAGTTTTATGATCCCAGACATGTAGAAAAGCTTTTGACAAAAAACCTTACAACACTATTCTTCTAGTGATGAATGTTCTAAACATATGACGTGACGACAAACTAATGATCCGGAAGCAAACCTAAAATCAATACTAAGCCGAATGTAATGAATTTGAATGTAAAACTCATTTTCTTGTCGAACTGAATGAAGTATCATAATTTATATGAATGTAGTCTATCATTGAAATTGTAATCGTGCGTCAAGAGATCGCACGATGTCGGATGGCCGAATGTAATGATTTTTAAAGAAAATATTCATAAATCGTTCAACTTCCATCTATAAGCGATAGACGGCGCTAGTAGTTACATGAACATAAGGCACTTGTTGTAGACATTAAGTAATGATTTATGGTATTAGAGTTTATGTATTAGTTTTGTATAAATATATTATAATTGTTAAAATGAAATATTTACTTGCAGTTAATTATTGATAAACCCTAATGTATAATAGTTAGTCAATTGATATTACGTACTGTTTACTTTGCTCTGATTGGTCGGACCGAGTGTTTGTGAAAGTTTGTGGTGGGGAAACATGGAGTTTGTAACTGTCATTCTGGACAGTCAGTCTGCTCTGATTTGTTGAACAGTGAACCAATCCGTGTATTTGAAAATGATTGTTAATAAAATGATAAATATGAAATTGTGTTGATCAAAGTAAATATAATATTTATATAACTGAAGCTTGAAGTTTATGATTCATCACAAGTGTGTATCTGTAAGTACGGAAAAGTATTAAAATATTAAATAAATCATTTTGCACTATTGGTCCGTTTAACATTACATCATTAAGTGCCACCCAATTTTTGGATTTCATATTTCCTCCAAAAACAACCCTCAATTTAGTAGTTTTACTGTGTTCATTTAACACTGCATGATGTGCAAGAAAGTACACTGCATCATTGTAAACATCATAATGACTGACATCAATTTTCTTGGGCATGACCTAGCTGCAAATACTCATCAATAAATTGTTTGTACCCCAAAAAAAATTTTTCAGGATATTTTTTAAATTTATTTTCAAGAGCCTGAAATCTATGCAATGCCAACGAAAAAGAATCACCTATATTTAATTGTTGTAGAGGAACTTTCAAAGGAATATCAACAGAAAAATGGTTATTTTCTAATTTAACTGAATTTCTAAAACATTTTTCAGCATTTTCAAATTTGTATTTTTGCAAATTAGACTCCTCTGGCAACTTTTCTGCTAACCAGAATTGTTTCATAATATTTTCTAAATTATCCTCCTGGACAAAAAAGTTTGAGACTAGATTTACATTTGAGGAATTATTTTTACATTTATTTTTGAGAGTGCCAATAACAACATGACCAAATAATGAGTTTTGTAATACAAATCCATTATCTAATTTGACAATACCATCCATGATAATTTTATGATAGAAATCTATGCCCAACAGCAAGGATATTTCCGATGGAATATTAAAATCATCATCAGCAAGCTGCACATTTGTAGATAAGCATAACTTTGATACATCAAAATAGGTTTGAGGTAATTTAGTTGTAATAGTTTCTACAATGTGACATTCTACAGAAAGTTTTATAATTGAGGATTGTACCAATATAGTGGCACATTCACTAACTTTGTTTGGTGTATTGCCCAAACCAATAATGTTAGAATCATAACACCTAGGTATCAATTTAAGTTGATCAAAAAGTGACCGTTTTATAATGCACACTTGGCTACCGCAATCAAGAAGTGCTTTATAAATTTCTTGACCAAACTTGTCAATTAATCTAACCTTTATAGTAGGTAGTAAACTCACAGTTTGACATGAAGAAATATTAGAATACAAGGATATAGCCTCATTTTCTTTTGGTTTATCCTCATGCAAGAGGGTATTATAATAATAATAATCCTTTATTATCAGGCAACTAAGGCCCATAGAAAAAATACACAAATAATTTTATAAAATAATAAACTAATACTTATGTATTTTATTTTTATTTTATTTTATTTATTTATTTATTGGTTCACCAACAATTGTTTACACTGGTATTAAGCTAAAGGTAACATGCAATAAAATAGAGTACAATAGTGTAACAATCATTTATAGGTAAACTCCGCATGCTTTAAGGATAAGTTGCATAATGAGAGAGACAAACAAAAGCAGACTTAACTAAACTAATCTAATCTAAAATTATTACTGAAAACACGCGACCACATAAATGTCTAATCCAGATCGAGATGATATTTATAAATATTGTTTTTTAACTGGCTTAAAGAGTTAAAATGCAGATCAATTATGTCGCTACAACCATTAACCACCTTGCAAAATCTCGCGTAAGGAGAATTGGAGCCTAAAACCGTTCTTCTTTGCGGTGGACGCAGTGGTGTTATCTGGCTGCGAGGAATTCTTGAAGGTGCACGGAAATTGAAAGTGCTCAGTATTTGTGGACAGTCAATCTTGTGAGCCATAATTTTGCACACAAACGTCGCGTCATTTAGACGTCGGCGCTTGTCTAGGGAAATCATTTTGAAATGTCTCAATCTATTGTTATAAGAACGTATCTTCTTAGCTAAGCCCCTAGAAAACGCCAGATGCCACAGAAAACGCTTTTGAACACGTTCTAGACGCAACGAATGTGCAGCATAGTGCGGTCGCCAAACCACGCTACAATATTCCAACACGCTACGAACCAGGCAATTATAGAGTATGATTTTTGTCTACTTCTAAATTGTTTCGTATTTCTTAAGATAAAACCCAGCATTTTAGAAGACTTTTTTATAATACAGTCTACGTGTGGAATAAAAGTTAGTTTCCTGTCTATGTATAAAAGAAACTATAACAATTATTATTATTAAACTATACTATTGCACACGAAGTGACGGCGTCGTGTTCCGCTGCGAGATCGGTATCCGTCCACGAAATCGTCGATAGACGACACCCTTCGGCCAAAACTCTCCTTTGAGGAAGGTGTCCAAATGGTGAGTCGGCACCCGCACCACAAACGACTTGAAATTAGTGTTATGGCGCGGCTCCAACTGCACGACTCTCAAAGTCCAGTTTGTCTTTACGCGTACATACTCCACGATCTCCTCAGCCTTCGTGGTGTGATGTAGCCTCGAAACGTACAGCTGCGTCGTAGGTACTGCTGGACGCAGCAGCATGTTGGGTCCTGCCATCGCGGTACCGCACTGGTTCTGACAAGTAGGCTTCTTCCTCTTCTTCTTCTCTACCTTAGTGAAGCCATTCTCATCGCTCTGTTTGCCCCCTTTCGTTTTACCTGCTTGTCGCGTTGTTTGCGACACAGCAGTTTTGTTTGCAGCTACAATAGCGGAATAGGCACGTTTAGGGGTCGACGTACCTACATGCGTCACCACTTCGGCCAGTGACGATACAGCGACGGCAGCGGCGGAGCAAGATGCAACGCAAGCATTATCAGCAGCGGGTGACGCACTGCAGCTCGCCGACTCAAAACTACCGATGTATGCATTTTGTGCTCCGCGACGTATGTTCACGCTGGAGTTGTTAGGTGCCCTACTTTCCGAAACAGCGTTGCGCAACAACTCTACTTCAGAACGCAGCGCACCTACGGTGGTATTGGACACCTCCCGCTTGGATTGTACTTCGGCCAAGCTTGCTTTCAGGGATGTTATGTCCTTCAGCAACCTGGTGACATCGACGTGGTCGAACGTGACGGGAGGCAATTTATGCAGCTCCTTCGCCACGAAAGCGGGCACGTCGTCCGGGTCGGTGCTCTTCATCATTGTGATGATGTCCTGCACACTTCTCTGGCCGCCATCCCTCCGTCGGGATTGCATCTGGTCAACTTTGCCCAGTGCTTGGAACAGCAGCAACTTGGCACTGCTTATCTCCTCCTCATTAAAACTGGACTTACAGATCTGCAGGATGCTGACCTCGTCCATGTAATCAATGGCATGTTTGATGAATGCCAACAGCTCGTTGGCTATGAGAGCTTGACTCATAGCGACGAAAAACATGCAACGGCTACTGCCGCGCAACACGCGAATATAAAATTCGTATCGAGCAGCATAAACACGTCCGTACTTGACTGCGCATTGCACTGCACTGCGAATTATGCTCACTTTTACAAGTTTTACATTTGATAGTTTTTTTTTTTTTTTTTTTTTTTTTTTTTTTCGGTGGGAAAATCATCTTATGACATCCCCCGCCCTTGGGCGGGGCGGGAGATAGTGTCAGACTTTTACTGACTAAAAACCTACTCCTGTTCCTTCGTTGCCTTTCGTACCAGGGCCGAGTCTTCCTTTCAGAATCAGACCCTTGGCCCCAGTAGGCTTCGACCCTGCTAGGCCCCTACAGTTGCTGACATCTCCTTGAGGCGCGCGTGGAACAGCACGCGCCGTCGACGACTTGGGCTCGGTCTGGACGGTTACCGGACGGTCGGACGGCGAGCCACCCATTGCTCGCCGTCCGCAAGCCTGCGCCTACGATGGCCGGAAATTGGGATCGGAATCCCGGCGGCGATTGGGGCGTGAGGACCGTTGCCTCACGCGATCGGCCGCCTCCTTTGCTAGCATTACTGCTTCGCAGAAGGAGGCAACCGCCTGCCACTCCTCCTCGCTTCGGACCATGGCCTGTACCAAGGCCCGGCGCGAGAGATCGCCGCCGCCGATCGCCCCCACGAGGACACGGCGTTGCTCTGCCCAAGCGGGACACACCTCCACCGTGTGCTCCACCGTGTCCTCCGGGCGGTCCGCACAATGGTGACACCCGGGCGTTTCTTCCGCACGAATCCGGTGCAGGAACCTCCCGAACTTACCATGTCCGGTGAGGACCTGCGTCATGCGGTAGGTAAGGACGCCGTGTTGCCTTTCCAGCGACTCCTCAAAGAGGGGAATTACCGCCATAAATATGGCGTGCCCAGCACTGGGTTGCGATAGTCGCTGTCGCCATTCTACATTTGATAGATAATTTACATTTATTGATATGACTTCTCAGGCAAGTTATGCAGAGTTTATTATCTGAAACAAATTTTATGCGCTGAGAAACCGATTCTAATTTAAATTTGGGACATGAATATATTGGATGATCATTTCCACAAAAAAAAAACATTTAACCTTGGAGTTATTTTTAGCAGTAACATTTGAAACTTTATTATTGGATTTCAACTTACCTATATTGGAGGCACTGCTGGATGTAGAACTATCTTCCAAGGCAATAGCTCTCTTCTCTAAAAAGAACAAAAAACCAGACACTATAGGTAAAACACCAGCTGGCCTGTCAAGATGATAGGCATTGGCAGTATTTTCATCAATTTTACGCAATAGTATAGCTATTAGCACCATATCCCATTTATCGACAGGTTGGTCTAAGTTTTTTATCGCATGAAGTTGTTGACGTACATCAGAAATTAAAGAGCGGATACTCATAGCAGTATTCTCTTGTATAGGGGATATATCCAAAATCACATCTAAATGGCTAAGTATAGTACGCGTTTCATTATAGAATCTATTTTCTAATAATTTAACCGCTTCAGGGTAAGATTCATTGACAAGTGGTAAATTAATAATGACTGACAAAGCTTCACCTACTAAATATTTCCTTAAATAAAATAATTTTTGTACATTGGATAGTGAGGTATTTTTGTCAATAACAGCATTGAACAAATCCATAAAAGGCCTGAACTGTGTAAAATCATTACCATCATAAGATACAATTTCAATATTAGGCAATTTACAAGTGGATACTGAGTGATTTTTACCTTTATTTCCCTCTCCTTAATGGCAGCATTGAGCTTCCCGAGGACATTAAAGTATTTATCTTCGACCACTCCTACATCCTCCTTATCAGCCCCGTCCAGGCTTAGTATGTCCAAATGCACACCTTCATATTCTTTCAATGTGCTCATAAGCTTGTCTCTGCGCGCCTGCAGTGTGTCAATAGTAGCTGATGCTAAGTTGAGCGGGTCTGTGATGAAGTTTTCAATGCGGGTTATCGTTGATTTCAACAGACCACGCCTGTTGCGCAGGAGCTTAATGTCTTGCTCAGCCATCATGTACTCGTACTATCTTGTACGCGAAGTATGTCGCCGTATAGTTACGCCGTCGCAACACAAGTTCGTGGACGAAATACACAAAGAAGACGAAAGACTTTTATCCAAATTGAGCACAAAACACTGGAGAAATAAACCGGCCACCGGCACTGATTGTTTGTTTATATTTTTCGGTCTTGACGGCAAAATAGTACTCTGTGTTTGACAGTTGATTGAACTTGACATTGGATAGCAGCTGTCAGTTGTCTGTGACGTTGACGTTTCCAACCGAATATCGCCGTCCTTGTCGCTCCACAACTCGAATTCTCTCGAACAAGGAACCCAATGGTGCCAACCACACACGCCGATTTTTTTCCAGTTCTATATGAAATTACCCACTTGTTTTCGATGAATTTCCCAACGACTGATAAATAGGTAATCAATCGCTTATATTGCAGTTTCCCTCGTAGATTTGCGAGAATTATAGATTCTCGCCCTTCGCCCGGCGCCGACACACCAAAAATGGCGCGGGCACAACGACCCTTTATAGAAAGTCGCCGCCTCGCCGCAGTCAAAAATCGCCGAAAACACACGTACTTCGCAGAAAACACTTTTGCTGGTTATTTATCATCGAAGGACCACAAACTATGTTGAGTGAAACAACTTAGTTCAGAAAATATAAAATAAAAGTTTATTGAACTTAGATGCACGTCTGATACAATGGAAAAAAAGAGAATGGAAGAGGAAGTATATCGCTCTTTCATAGACAAATTACAATAAATATATTGTAACGCCTGCCAAAAGATGTCGCCACTGTACTGACAGCCAGCAAGCCAAACACCGCCGCAACGTCACGTCCCCCCACGTGGTCACAGTGGGGAGGTGACGGTTGCCGCCAAGCCAGCCAGCCAGCCAGCCAAGCCAGCCATTATAAAAGCGAATAGCGCCCTTGCATGTGGTTCATTACTATTTTGTAAAATCAAGAAATATATCTGATTGCTGCTATCTATACTTTTATTTGAGCCACGCCTACCTAAGCGTTATAATTCAGAAGTGGTATCCACGCAAAATGAAACGATGAACTATTGTGAAGAAGAAGATGAAAGTGCCGATGCTGACCAAGATACGCCTTCATGCCACGCCGGCGCCGAAGGCAACCCACCGCCAGCAAGAAAAAAAAAAATTTGAAGACCCTCCTCATTCGAGAAGTAGAAAAAGCCTTTCGAGACTTGCAAAACGATGTCTCTAACCTGGTTCCACTAAAACAGCAGCGCGCGGCAGCCTTGATGCCGGTGTTTGACCCTGATACCGAAGAATGTACAATTACAGCTTGATAGAAGAAGATAGAACTGGGAGAGATCTACGGATGTGATGAAAAACAGTCTTTCCATTTGCAAGACAAACTGCGCGGCCAGGCAAAAACAATCGTCTCGAAGAGTGATTTTTCATGGGAACAGTGGAAGCAAATGCTGCTACGCGCCTTCCCGAAACACCGGAGCAAAAAACGTGTTAACAGCTCCATGACGTCTGCTACTCTATCCCTGCAACAGTGCTTAGCGACAGCACTGGCTACCTGAAGATCGTCAATACTGGAGAGAAAAAGATGTCAACTGGAAGGCTGGGGCAATTTTACTGCGTGCTGAAAGCTGCTGGGATATGACTTTGGTAAGTGCCACTGATATTAATTGTCTATTGCCTGACAAAAATTGCCTGTTACCTGCCAAAAACATTTACTGCGCCAGTATAGCCTCTTGTAGTAGCCATACCATAGGAGGGACATGTAGATAAAATTAGCATAGTGTATACAGTAGAGCACAAAAAGATAATAGAACTTCTATCACAATTCGCCGACTGTTTCGCAGCTAGCACTCAAGAGTTAAGATGTACCGATCTATTAAAAATGCCTATCAAGCTTACAACTGATCAGCCCGTGTTTCGTCGCCCATACAGACTTTCTTATACGGAATAAGATATTGTCAAATTCAACATATTTTCTGACTTGCTTAGTAGAGCCGGTATTATTTCTTTAATAGAATCTCCATCGAATTACGCGTTCCCAGTAGAGTTAGTTAAAAAGAAAAACGAAGATAGCAGATTATGTGTAGACTATCGTACGGTCAAGGCTATCACGGTTCGCGATAGATATCCGCTGCCTAATATTGACGTCCAGGTTAGCCGGGATGATTTATTTTACCAGTTTGGACCTAGCCCAGGGTTATCACCAATTATTAAGTTTGCCAGAAGATACTCATAAGACTGCGTTCGTAATACCACAAAGTCATTACAGATACAATCCAAAGGTACCGTTTGGCCTCGCGAATGCACCATCTGTATTTATATGCGCCTGATAAATAAGGTCATAAACTCAAAAAAAATGTTCTTTTGTTATAAAAAAAAAAAAAAAAACTAACTTACCTCGGTCACGAAATATCCCCAGGTAGCATTCAACCGGGTGAATTAAAGTTATCAGCAGTTTCTCAATTTCCAATACCACGTAATGTTCATTAGATCAGACAATGTATTGGTTTATGCAGTTACTTTCATTTGTACGTCCACTCACAGAATTGACAAGGAAATGCTATTTGGGCTTGGGACGGTACCCAGTCTAAACGTTTTAATGTAAATACAAAAACTTTGTAGTAAACCGTTACTAGCCATTTACGATCCAAAACTACCTACCGAAATTCACACAAATGCTTGCAAGTTAGAAATTGTGGGTATGCTACTACAAAAACAAAATGATGACAGCTTGCACTCCGTTATGTATTTTAGCTGCGTTACTAGTCGGTAAGAATGTATATACCATAGTTATGAACTCGAAACGTTGACAGTCGTAGAATCTTTGCGTAGGTTTCGGGTTTACGTATTAGGTAAAAGCCGGCCAAGTGCGAGTCGGACTTGGTCTCGGACACGAGGTGTTCCGTACCGTCCGCAGCAAAGAACGGCAAAAAAATCGCGTTTGTTGTATGGGAGCCCACTTAAATATTTATTTTATTCTGTATTTAGTGTTTGTTGTCATAGCGGCAACGGAAATGCATCATCTGATCTGTGAAAATTTCAACTGTCTAGCTATCACGGTTCATGAGATACTGCCTGGTGACGGACGGACGGACAGCGGATTTTTCGTAATGGGGTCCCTTTTTACCCGACTACGGAGGGTTATGATTTTGACAGGCTATGTATGTATGTGAGTTTGTTCATCTGTTCCCACATAGCTCCTACTTATCGGAACTCGACTTATGAGGTATCGTTAGAACCGTCTTAATTGTCCGCTGAACATAGGGTACGTGACGTGTCACAAAACTTGATATGGCGCCCTCTAGCGGACAAAAAGTAATGTGTAAAAAATAAAAATGGAGATAAATACGCCGTGTTTGGTATCATTTGAAAGGGCTTTACTTGTACATTTCCAAAATATTGTTCAAATTTAAAGTGACGCCCTCTAGCGGACAAGAAGTCATGTGTTAAAAAAAATGTTAAGATAAATACACCGTGTTTAATATAATTTGAAAGGGCTTCACTGGTACTTATCAAAATATATCATCAAAATTCAATGTGGCGCCCTCTGGTGGACAAAAATTAATTTACCATTATTAATTAGAAATTTTAAATTTAGCTTTTGCAAATGGTATAGAAGCACAGTGATTTAACACCAAAATAATTTAAATAAAAAAAAAGTAAAAAAACTAAAACCCGACTACGACAAAAAAAAACGACGAAACTAAAAGTATGAAACAAGATTTCCAGAATGCTGAAATAAACAAGGTAAAAAGAAAAGCCGCAGTCACACGTTATAGGTCTTCTAAATCTTGTTTCATACTTTTAGTTTCGTCGTTTTTTTTTGTCGTAGTCGGGTTTTAGTTTTTTTACTTTTTTTTTATTAGCCTTCGGTTACAGAGCCTTAAAAAAAAAGTACGGGTAGTGACAGACTGTACGGTTGTTCGTGACACACAAACAAACGTGACCTCATTCCTCGTATTATTGCCCGGTGGTGGTCACTAAATTACCCAGCCAGGACTACGACATATTTATCGATTACTAGCTTCTGCCAGCGACTTCGCCCGCGTGAAAGTAGGTTTCTCCATTCAAATTTTAGACCCCTGTTTCATCCCCTTAGGGGTTGAATTTTGGAAAATGCTCTCTTAGTGCTCGCCTGTGTCATAAAAGGAAATCTTGTGCAACATTTTACGCTCTTAATCCCAGTAGTTTCGGCTGTGCGTTGATATGTCAATCAGTCAGTTTCTCCTTATATATATACATAGATGAACTCTGTGAGCGAATGCAACATAATATAGATGCGTTATGTAGAAATCCAAAACAAATTTTTAAGGTTGATTTTGTTGGTTGAGGTTGGTTTTTAAGGTTGTTGTCGTTTAGATATAATGGCTTGCTGCCGTGCAAATGAGGATGAACAAAAAATACCCTCGTAGCTTTGCTAAAGGACGGTTCAACGGATAGTGAAACAGTAAACAATTACGCGTAGATTAATGAAAGACTTAATCGTAAAACCTTGAATGGCAATCGCTTAGTTGTTCCCGTGATTAGCTAGGTAGAGAAAATATTACAAAAACAATAAGTCATGTAGGTATAAAACGATATACAGAGGCTATTAAAAATATTTTCTGGTTTCCCAAAATGTCGCGCTACATAAAAAAGTATGTATCATCAAGTTTGCACAGTACTTACGGAAAAGGTGAACATGGCAAGAGGGAAAGTAAACTTCAATCCATACCAAGGCCTAATAAACCGATGCGAATGGTCCACTTAGGACCGTTTACTCGCACTAAAAAGGGGTTAATACATGTTTGTTATGACCGACGCCTTCTCTAAAGTAATACGCCGAACCATCTCGTACTGTTAATTCTATAGATGGCATTCGACTTTTTAGTCTATTTGGGTATCCTGAACGAGTAGTTTCAGGTAATGGCAAAGCTTCCACGAGCAGGTACTTTAAACGATTTGTTACTGAAAAACAATTTAGGCACATATTAAACGCTATAGCATGTCCCACAGGGCATACGGTCAGGTCGAACACACCAACCGTACAATAGTGGATGCTTTACGGACCACTGAACAAAGCGTCCCACAATTGGGATAATAGCTTATCTGATGTCATTTGGGGTGTCATTATTACGATTAATGCAACCACAGTGTGTATGCCATATGATCTAATGTTCGCTCAAACTGGTAGGCCCGCGTACGACGTTTCTATTTTCAATCTGGTATCAGAAACGGTTGAGTCTAGGAGTCTTAAAGCTCGCAAACGCAATCTGGTAGCTAGTTCGAAAATGAAGCGAAACTATGACGAGAAACGTAAGGATAGCACTCTCTATAGAAAAGGTGACTACGTATTATGGCATCAAGCGCCGACTAACGGCGTTGGCCAAGTTAACTCGAAATTAGACGACTTATATTCGAGATCCTCTGTAGTTGTTAAGGTTTTAGGTAACGATCGGTATATAGGATTAGTATAAGGGCTCGGGATGTAAACAGTTTACCGGCCTATAAGTATCAGCAGACGCTATTCGTCCATATAAAAGTAGCGCCCATTTCCGATAGGATCGGCCAGTAGCTACGAGTTCGCGAAGAAACATATACGTCCACTAGTTCCCGCTGCGCTCCGTGTCGCGCGCGACTTATTCTTCTACCCGCGAACTACCGCACGGACCCGAATTCCAAATCGGGCCAACCGTTTGTGTTGTCGACGGTGCAGAACCTGGTTTTGTACCGGCGACAGCACGAAGGGAAGGCTCCCTCGCGCTCTCCTCGGGTGTCCAGACACCGAAGTGGTCGCGGAGGCTACAATTGTGAAAAATGAAGCCCATGGAGAAAATGAAGCCAGGCGCCCGCAGTCCCTCGGATCGTGGAGGCGCCGGCCGAAACAAAGAAGAAAGACCTGCGCTGAACCGGACGTCGTCTCTTCCGAACGTCCGCGACGCCCAACCAAGACCTGTTCCCGCAAACGTTCCTTCAGCTGCCCGAGGAACAAAGAACGTACACGCGGAAGAAAATGAGGGTAGACTGCAAAAGTCGAGAAAATCTCCGACGGTCGGGAGCCCTCAGAGACCGGCGTGTGCTGCACAACCACCGGCACCCGACCCCACCCACCATCATAGGCAGGGGACGACTCGCACGGCGACATACGTGCATGTTGCGGCCCCTGTGACGTCAATCGCCCCCAGCATGCCAACAGCGGTACCATCAGCGCCCGCTACGCGCCCCGTGGCGCCACCGTCTTCGAGAATGACGGCCACCGCCTCATTCACCACGGATCGCGCGTCACAACCGCCGCACCCTCTCGTTCCGGCTCCTCGCAACTCGTTGACGAGTAGAGCCGCAAATTCTCGCGACCCGAGATTGCGCACGGCGACCGTGCAGCCCGCGTCGCCCCCCGTTCCCGTCTCGCCCGCGCCGCCCCGCGCTTCGGCTTACGACTCGCCCGCCGTTTATTCGGCTAGCTCATCGCGTGCGGGTTCGAGTCTTTCCCTCGCGTCGGTGTGCAGTGAGGTGCGAAGAGACACGGCAGACACGGACACACCCATGTCCCCGACCCCGTCGATGGAGGAACTGGAGATGGTGACCAGGCCCCAGCGACGGCGTAGGAGCTCGGACGAGGCACCGGAAGGAGCGAAGCGCTACTGTGGAACACGCTCGCCCCTTCAATACACGGAAAGGATTGGTGAGGTAAGTGGCCTACCCACTAATAATAAAAGTGTCGAAAGTGCTACCCCCCCGCCCGCCCCCGCCGATTCGAACTCAGCACCGGCAAAGGGCCCTAGAACTAAGAAGCCGCGCTACCCTCCGTTGGTAGTGGAGAGACTCCCAAACTGGGCGAGCCACTTTAGGGAGATAGCCGCCAAGCTGGGCCGCCCACCCAATGCCCGCCCTTATGGCTCCGGTGTCCGTTTCTCACCGGAGTCGGAGGAAGAATACCGGCTGGTCCAGCGGTACCTGACGGCACTGGAGAGGGAGAGTGGCGTGAGTTGGTTCGCCTACTCCCTACCTGCGGAGAAGAACTTCAAGATCGCCATACGGGGTTGCCAGCTGACACTGACCCTCAGGAGATACAGGAGGAGCTCCGCGTACTAGGATACGAGCCGGAGTACGTGCGCCACATTAGAGGGCGCCAAGGAAAACCCGGCTGCGTGTTCCACGCTGTGCTACGGCGCACGGAGGACGTGCGTCGTATTTACGACACCACCGTATTTATGAATATGCGTGGTGTCAGGATAGAGGCATGGCGTGGCAAACGTGGGCCCGCACAGTGCCATAGGTGCCAGAAATTCAGGCATTCGTCGCACCAATGCCACCGCCCGCTCGCCTGCGTTCGATGTGGAGAAGGGCACACCGCGAGAGACTGCCCGCGACCGCGAGAGGAGCCGGCCACCTGCGCAAACTGCGGTGGCTCGCATCCGGCGTGCCACGTCAGGTGCCCCGTCTTCCAACGGGAAATACGAAATAGGCGTGCGGGGACTGTCGCCATCACTTCATCCTCGACACGTCGGCAGCAACCTCAACCACCAGCAGAGGTCCAGGAGCATGAGAGGGACCAAGGCGTGTCGCTGATGGCGGCAGCAAACGGGCCCACCGCACGCGGAGGGGCCACATCCTCCCGGCGGAGGAAGAGGAACCGTGGGGGCAAGAAGGGCCAACCCAACCCCCCAGCGACCCAACAGGAGACAGACGTCCCGAAATCTGCCCCCCCCCAGAGGGGGACGCAGGTCGTGATGGAAAGGAAAGGCGCTCAGACTGGCGCTGGCATCGCGCAAGCGAAACGCGCCCCCACATCCATCACCACCACCACCACCACCACCAACAGGGCCCCCAGGGGGGCCCCCATGAACGAAATCATGACCTGCGCTATCCAACTGCTGATGGACTTAATTAAGGCCATCAGACAGGGGCAGAGCCCGGAGCAGGTCATCCTTGACGGTCTGGCCAAATTACTCACCTTGTGCCATGGCTAGGCCGTTAAGGGTGCTCCACTGGAATGCCCGCGGCCTTCGGGACAAGGTCGCCCCACTCCGCCACCTCCTGAGGGAACAAGACATAGACGTGGCGCTGATAAGCGAGACGCACCTGGGACCTGAAGATAGGGCCAAGTTCCCAGGTTTCCTCGTTTACAGGAAGGACGAAAGGTCGGCTCATAACACCAGATACCGTGGTCTGGCAGTGCTGGTGAAAAGAAGAGTCGTCCATCAGGAGGCCCCCTCGCCGTCGCTACATTCACTGTACGTGCTGGGCGTTCAACTGCACGTTGCCGGCGAGGACATAAGAATCTACGCGTGCTACAAGCCGCCCTCAGTTCAGCTAGACCTAAGTGAGCTGAGGGCCACATTATTTGCCAACGAGTCGCCAGCAATCCTCGCCGGCGACATGAACTGCAAGCATCCTGCATGGAACGCCCTGCACATGAACAACGAGGGGAGACGGCTCTTCGATGACGCGGAGGCCCATGGCTACACAGTGTCCGGCCCTGAGACGCCCACACACTACCCGGATAACCCGCTACACATGCCCGACGTGCTGGACATTGTGGTCCATGCTGGGCTACGCTGCCAGATCACGCAACAGGTCATTGACGACGAGCTACAGTCCGATCACCATCCTGTACTCGTCGTCCTCTCGGGGATGCCGACCCAACTGAAGCCACTAGCGCCACGTCGAACAACGGACTGGACTTTGTTCGCTGAAAAGCTTGCGACCACAACACCAACTCGGCCCATTGATACCGCCGCGGACGTCGACGCCCTAGCGAACGACGTCACTGCTTGCGTACAATGCGCCTTAGACGAAGCGACGATAGAGTCGCAGCCGCAGGGGAGAGGGCTACAGCCGCCCCTACCGCCCAGAATCCAGCGCTTGGTCACCCAGAAGAGGCGCCTACGCAAGCAGTGGCAGCAACTGCGCTGCCCCACCATCAAACTGCAGCTCAACCGTCTTGCGGCGAAGGTAAAGGCCGAGTTGGAGGCCCTGTCCGCCGAGAGCTGAGAGGAACAAATTGACGCCGCTACTTGTGACTGGCAGGCGACACACAGACTGTGCCGCCAGCTCACGAACACCCCAGCTCCGGTGCGCCCCTTACAAGCAGCCGACGGGGCCCTCAGGTACGTAGCTGAGGACCGATCGGAAGTCTTTGCAGAGCACCTGGAGCGTCAGTTTAGCCCGAACCCGACTACTGAACACGACCACGTCGCAGCAGTCGAGCAACACCTTAGAGACTACTTCGCGTCGCCGATAGCCCCCGAAGAGGACCCCATATTCTTCTCGCCTGGCGCAGTTAGACGCGCCATCCTGCGCACGAAGCCTCGTAAGGCCCCCGGTGCTGACGGTATCACCAACACAGCGCTGCGCCACCTGCCGTACCGTACTGTTGCGGCCCTGGCGCGCCTGTTTACGGGGATACTGCGCACGGGGGTCTTCCCCACATCCTGGAAGGAAGGGCGCGTCATAATGCTGCCCAAGGCCGGGAAGAATCCACTGAAGGGGGAAAGCTATCGGCCTATCACATTGCTGCCCTCAATCTCTAAGGTGTTCGAGCAACTCCTGCTGCGACACCTCACCCCGCACATCTCTCCGCGGCCGGAACAATTCGGGTTTCAGGCGGAGCACAGTACGACGCTCCAGTTGTCGAGGGTACTGCACCTCCTGTCATCAGCGATGAACAAGAAGGAGTACGGAGTGGCAGTATTCCTCGACATGGAAAAAGCTTTCGATCGTGTGTGGCACGAGGGGCTAGTTTACAAACTCGCCACCTCACCCACGCCCCGTAGAATCGTTAAAGTGGTCCAAGCTTTCCTGTCTAACAGGTGTTTCAGAGTGGTGGTCGACGGGGCGCTTTCCGCCCCCAGACCCATCCGAGCGGGCGTACCGCAGGGCAGCTGCGTTTCGCCGGCGTGCTACTCACGTTACACCGACGACACCCCTACCACGGAAGACGCCATGCTCGCGCTGTATGCCGACGACGACGCCGCGTACATTACCACCTCTATGAACGCGAAGTACGCGGCGGTGAGGATGTAGCGCGCGCTCGACCTGATCCCAGAATGGCTCGCCAAATGGCGACTGTCGGTTAACGTGGGTAAAACGCAGGCGCTGATCACAGGATCATCGCCCCTCCCACCACGTCTGAAACTCAGCGGAGCCGAAGTCGATTGGACGCCCCGGGCCAAGTACCTGGGTGTGACCATCGACCGGCGGCTCACCATGGGACCGGATGCAAGCAATGTCGTCGCGCAGGGTAGAGTCGTCCGCCACCGGCTCAAACCAGTGCTCTCGTCCCGCCTCCCGGCGCGCGTCAAACTGGGCATATACAAGGCGTATATTCGCCCAGTGTTGACGTACGCCGCTCCAGCATGGTTCGCCCTCACTAGTGAGTCGAGCCGAGAAAGACTCCGCGCGCAACAACATCTTGCGTTGCGTAGAGTCGTCGACGCTCCTCGCTATGTGAGGAACGACATCATTGAACGCGACCTCGGGATTCAGAGCCTGGATGAGTTTGTGCGCCGCCTCGCGAAGGGGATGTTCGCGCGTGCCGACGCCTCAGCTTGGCCTCACGTCAAGCACCTGGCGCCCTGGCATACGCGCCCCCCTGACGCGAGACGACTCCCCCGCGACCTGATTGCGGGAAGCGAGTCCCCCCCCCCCGGACTGACGCCTGAGTAGGCCGTACCAGTCTACACGCGGCCTACTTAAACAACATGACTCTACATTTCACTCGCACCCCGACAAACGTCGTGTGCTAAGTTAATATAGGCACGACGCGAGTCGACCACACATTCGCCACTACACACGCGCTAGACTCACGCACCGAATAGATAGCGCAAGCTAACTATTCGGTACACGTGCACTGAGCGATGTAACACAACACAATGCCGCTCACACACACACATAAAACGTCCCTGCGGTCTGAACCGTAACCGGCTCGCTCTGGAAGCGGTTAGACGGGGGTCACATATCCTACTGTAGGTCCGTAACAAGTCGGCATACTCGTCGCAGGTCGTCTCCGCCGGGCTTCCCCTAGGGGTCTCACCTGGCGGGGACTGACCGCCGGTATGTCGTGAAGAGTCGGCGCTGTGTGCAGCAGCGTCGTGACGTGCCTACAGTACACACATACAAGCATAAACACATAGAGCCATCTGCTCTACAACCGCCGAGCCTAGTTAGGCACCACGATGACGGGTCCGTTGTTACGGGCCCGGCTGGACTCTGCGGTCAGAGGGCGAAGCCCTGACACCGCTTGCCACGCCCCCTGACGGGGACGTAGCGAAAGCCACGACGATAGTGCAAGTGGTACTGATGAGCAGCTAGAAACGGAAGATCTTATAGATCTGCTTGACAGTTAATCTGGGGTCAGGGTTCCACTGTCCCATGCTATGTTGATTGTTGACTAATTATTGTATGTGTTTCCATTGCGGAGCAATGCTTACAGGATGGCCGAATGTAACGCCTGCCAAAAGATGTCGCCACTGTACTGACAGCCAGCAAGCCAAACGCCGCCGCAACGTCACGTCCCCCCACGTGGTCAAAGTGGGGAGGTGACGGTTGCCGCCAAGCCAGCCAGCCAGCCAGCCAAGCCAGCCATTATAAAAGCGAATAGCGCCCTTGCATGTGGTCATTACTATTTGTAAAATCAAGAAATATATCTGATTGCTGCTATCTATACTTTTATTTGAGCCACGCCTACCTAAGCGTTATAATATAGACCTTTACAGTGTTGCTATGCTAAAACATCTACCTTATTAATCTAGTTAGCGTACATAATATTATGTTCTGTACTGACACCACCATGGAATCTGGCAGCAACAGGCCTTGCTCACATGCACGATCTGCGCATGGAGATGTAACGCCGGGGCGAAACTCCGCTGCCGCGACAAGTCGCAGCATGGCGGACAGAGCTCCGGCGGGTTCTCATGGAGAAATGGCGACAGCGACTGTCGCGACGCGACCCAGTGCTGGGCACGCCACAATTATGGCGGTAAGTCCCTTCTTTGAGGCGTGGTTGGAAAGACCTCACGGCGTCCTCACCTTCTGCATGACGCAGGTTCTCACCGAACACGGGAAGTTCGGGAAGTTCCTGCACCGGATTCGTGCGGGAGCGACGCCCGGGTGTCGCCACTGTGTGGACCGCCCGGAGGACACGGTGGAGCACACGGTGGAGGTGTGCCCCGCTTGGGAAGAGCAACGCCGTGTCCTCGTGGGGGTGATCGGCGGCGGCGATCTCTCGCGCCGGGCCTTGGTGTAGGCATGGTCCGGAGCGAGGAGGAGTGGCAGGCGGTCGCCTTCTTCTGCGAAGCAGTTATGCTAGCAAAGGAGGCGGCCGATCGCGTGAGGCAACGGCAACGGTCCTCACGCCCCAACCGCCGCCGGGATTCCGATCCCGATTTCCGGCCACCGTAGGCGCGGGCTTGCGGACGGTGGGCAACGGGTGGCCCGCCGTCCGACCGTCCGGTAACCATCCGGACCGAGCCCAAGTCGTCGACGGCGCGTATTGTTCCGCGCGCGCCCTCAGGAAGATGTCACCAATCGTAGGGGCCCAGCAGGGTCGAAGCCTACTGGGGCCATGGGTAGTGTGAAAACGAAACCGGGGCCCTGGAACGAAGGCAACGAAGGAACAGGAGTGGGTTTTTAGTCAGTAAAAGTCTGACACTATCTCTCGCTCCGCCCAAGAGCGCGATTTGTCATAATATGATTTTCCCACCTATAAAAAAAAAAACCACATATAGTTGTTAGCTAATGTGTTAACTTTAGAGAAAGATTGGATAAGAAACTTATTTAGTGTGCCTAGATAAGTGTAGCGGGAAGGTTTTTAAATAAAACGACCAAAACGGGTAACACACCCTCTATACTTTTGCCTTGACAGCACACAATTATTACAAATATCATAAATCAATACCATTTAAAATAATATAATTATATAGTAGCACTTACTCTGAGATGTTGCTTACCCCAAAAACTGGAACGGAATGTGTCAGGACAGCGCAGCGCGTTATTTTATAACCTTGTCAACTGTCATAGCGCTGAGCTGTCAAATCGCATAACGTTCCAGTTGTCAGTGCAAAATAAATACATTTTAATGTTGCCAATACAGAAAACAATCATAGTGTATGTAACTAATCATAAAAATCGCTAACAGTCGGCCATCCGTATTACAAATACGACCTCGTATGTGAAAGAATAAAGAAATTGGTTTTATACACAAAATAATGAGAGAAGAAAAAAAGAATAACAGCAATAAAGCAAACAGATATCTATTACAGTAGCGAATAAAACTTTAGATTATTCATACACTGGTTGCTGTACCAAGGAACGAGACTAAACATAATTATCAATTTACCAATTACTATTTAGACACAATTGATTGCATTACTTTGTTGTTATGTAAAAGTAGCTTATAAGCAATTGTGTATACATGATTTTACTTTGTTGCTCAATAATATATATTATTATTATTCTTACAAATCATTATCTTATTCTTTATACAGTCATTCAAAAACATGTCTCTAAAATGTCCTGCCTCTACTGATTCAAAGATTCAAAGCATTTTATTTCAAATAAACAATTTACAGGCACTTTTGAAATGTCAAGAAGTCAAG